>APFE030370992.1:275207-389201 GCA_000404065.3 Pinus taeda | reverse complement strand
TAATGTAAAGGAGGTTGCCCCCTCGAAGAGGCTGAATTCTAAGGCATTGATCTATCTTTTCTATATTTTTCTTGAGCTGGTTTCATAACATACAAATGCCAATTATGTTCCCAATATTGCAAACAATTCCTTCCAAAACCTGAAAGTGAACCTAACATCTCTATCTGACACAATCTTCTTGCGGATGCCTTGTAGACTCACAATCTCCTCTATGGATATTTGTGCTATGTCACTAGCAAAGTTAGTGGACTTGACTACTACAAAATGAGTTACCTTGCTCAAAATATCCACCACCACCATGATTGCATCACACTGCTTAGTGGTTATGGGTAATCTAGTAATAAAATCCATAGATATTACCTCACATTTCCATTTCAGAATGGGGATAGGCTATAACAATCCTGTCAGATGCTTGCAATCAGACTTTACCTGCTAGCATTCTATGCATTTTTCCACGAAATCAACCTCTTCCTTCTTCAAATTTGGCCAGTAATAGTACTTTTTAATGGTTGTAAGGGTCTTTTGATACCGTGTATGGCCTGAATAATATTTAGCATGGAGCTCTTTCATTAGTAGTATTTTTACTTCATCACTATTTGGCACATAAATTCTATTTTTAAACCTGATTACGACACCCTCAGTGAGGTGATATTCTTCATCCATGCCATTTTGCAACAGTTTTTCTTTCACTTGCTTATATTTTCATCTTGCTGCCTAACATTTTTTATTCTATCTATCAGTTTTGTTGTATAATAACTTATAACTTTCAAGTGATTTACTTGAATTCTTCTGCTCAAAGCATCGACAACCTTGTTTTATTTATGTTTTATGTACTTGATTTCAAAGTCAAATTCACTGAGCATAGATAACCATCTATATTTCCTAGCATTCAATTTGGGTTTCCCAAACAAATACTTGAGCCTACTATGGTCTGTCATGAGTGTAAATTTCATGCCAAGGAGGTAATACCTCCATATTTTTAAGGCATGAATGATGGCAACCAATTCTAAATCATTGGTTACATAATTCACCTCATTCTCAATTAACTTTATGGAATCATAACATACTACTTGACCTTCCTACATTAAGCCTCCACTCAGTCCCTCTTTGTAGACATTGGTACACACCATGAAATCCTTGTCAGTATCTGCGATTCTCGACACTGGTGCATTAATGAAAAATTGCTTTAACAACTCAAAGCTTTCGGCACATTATGTAATCCACTCAAATATTTTTCCTTTTCTCTTCAAGGCGATAATGGGATGGCCTATCTTGGAGAAATTCCAAATAAATCTCCTATAATATGCTGCCATTCCCATGAATGATCTAACCTCATCCACATTTTTTGGAGTTGGCCACTCCATTATGGCTTTGATATTTTCAGGGTCAATTGAGCTTCCTTCCTTGGAGATGACATGCCTCAAGTAATGTATCGGTGATTGGAATGAATCACACTTGCTAAGTTTTGCATAGAGCTTGTGCTCCCTCAACAATTGTAACACTGCAACCAGGTGCTTTTCATGCTCTTCTTCTGTCTTTGAATACACCAATATGTTTTTTTTTTTTTTTTCTCGATTAAGACTAATTCTATTAAGCAAAAATATTATACAAGAGGATACAATCCAGAGAAGCAGGAAACAGGCAACTGGAAATGATAGGACTATCAACCTTGGTTCCGGAGAAGGAGTTAAACAAGCAAGGAGCTACAACAAAGCACTGGCAGCTTAAGAAGCATTGAAAGCTACCCTGAAAGGGTAGAGGCTTCAACTCGAAGCTTTTTCCCTTTCCTTTTTTTAACTTCAACCCAACCATTTTGGGGTGGATGAGCGATTACAACTTGAAGATTGGGGTCCTCCACAGGGGAGCCCTCCTTTTCTGAATCCAAGTAGGAGGACAAATGTACACGTTTCTGAGCAATGGCTGAGTCGGAGGAAGGCGCCAGACCATCAGTGGAAGGGGCCACGAAATGAGGGGCCTGATTCAAATCTTCATCTCTATCTTCATCTTCAGAGCTGGAGGAGTCAGAATCCGCGACTAGAGGAGGGGAGCATGGAGCCCATTGTTTGGACTTGGGCTTGGAGACGTTGGCCTTGTTCTTCTATGCCAGGCAAGATGGGCATGTATTCTGCAAATGCCGAGCTTGATGGCAATGGTGGCATCGAAAAGCTGTATTCTCATAATCCAGTGTCTGGGTCCAGACAAAGTCGTTTATCTTGAGATTGATTTGTTCTGGAAGACCTTTGCTCAGGTCTAACTCCACACATATTCTAGCATATGAGTAGAGACCTTTGGCTTCCCGCCATAAATCGCCATGGATGAAGCTTCCCAAGGTGTCTCCTATAGCTCTGAAGACCCGAGTACTCCATAGGTCGGCAGGTAAGTTTGGAAGCCGAATCCATACCAGTGTCTTGGTAATGACTGCAGTGGCTGGATCAAAATCTGGGAACCAAGGAGTCAAAAATAGCCCTGCAGTTCCCATGAACCAAGGGACCTCTTCTACGGCCTTTTCATAGTGCTTATTGTTATCAAAAAGAACAATGAAATACACTTTCGAACAGAAAAAGATCTTACAGTGATGTGTCCAGTTTGCATGGATCCATGCATAGAGATCCTGAGATCGCGGCCATAATCCATTGAATCTGCAAATGATGGCTCTTTCTGCAAAATCTTGAAGCTGGGAAGCCAGTTTTTCATTTATGAGTTCCACAGAGGGAACTTCTTCAATCTTGTCAACCAAGAAGGCCTTAGATTTAGGGGCTTCCAGGGGTTTGGGGTTCTTAGAGTGAACCACGTCCTTGTATGAGAAAGGCCGAGTAGAGGAAGATTGTCCCGCTACACCTCCTCTCAAACGAAGGGTCGCCACCACTAAGCTGTTCCTGGAAATGCTGTAAGAAGAGAGGGGAAGAGGGTCTTCAAGTTGTTTACCTTGAAAGAGAAGTCGCAGAAGGTTTGATGGGATCCCCATTCTGCACTCTAGATTCAGTTTGAGTTCCTGCACCAGATCTGAAGGGCTGACCCATTGCATGATGGTTCTGCCTGAAGGCTGTGAAATTTGGATCTGGAATACACCAATATGTTATCAACAAACACGATGACAAATTTTTCCAAATAAGGACGCAACACGTTGTTCATCATGCACATGAACATGGATGGGGAATTGGTAAGCCCAAAAGGTACCACTATGAACTCATAATGCCCATATGCTGTCCTGAAAGTAGTTTTATGAATTTATTTCTCCTTAATTCTTACTTGATGGTAGCCTTCCTCAATTCAATTTTGGTGAAAGATGTTTCTCCCCTCAACTGATCAAAGAGATCATCAATCCTTGGTAATAGGAACCTATTCTTTATGCTCACCTTATTTAACTATCTGTAATCAATGCATGATATAAGGGTTCAATATTTATTCTTTACAAATAATATTGATGCTCCCCATGGGTCACACTTGGCCTTATGTAGCCCTTGTCAAGCACTTCCTTTAGCTACAATTTCAACTCAATCAATTATGGGGTGCTCATCCTATATGGTGCCTTGGATTCTAGTTATTCTTTAAATACCAACTCAATAGAGAAATCTCTCTCTCTCTGTGATGTGGTAATCTAGGAACCTCCACTAAAAAGACATTTGCATATTGCTACAAAATAGGGTACTTTGTAGCAATTTATCTTCCTCATCTTCTATTTCTTTTTCAACTTTATCGTCCTTAGAAACATGCACTACAAATAACATGCATTTATTTCTACTACTGTGTTTGGCTTGTATAGTTGTGATCAATCTTACTGAAATGGGATTTTCCGTGCCCTTCATCACTCTTTTTACTCCTTCCTCATCCAAGCATCTAATTGTTTTTTCATAGCAATCTACCTTGGTTTGATGTAACAACCAGTCCATGCCCAAAAATACGCCATACACACCCAATGGCAATACATTCAAATGGAATACTGTGGGAATGTCATTGAGCTTGAATACACGTGACCTTACCCAATGATTGATCCTTCTCTTTGTCCTAGTTTCCAACTGAACCAACCAAGGCTCTTTATGCAACTCCTTGCCCAAAACACAATTCTTAACAATATTTGGGTTAACATAGCTATAGTTAGAACCTAGATTAATTAAAATAGAAATAATTTCTCTTGTATCTTACATTCAATCTCAATGATAGATGTTTGGTGATCTACTTGGGGTTCATCTATTATGGCATAAATTCTTGGCATACTCTGAGCTACCTCACCGACCATGTAAGCCTCCTTACCACTGTAAATATTTGATCTGACATTTTGTTGATGTGGAAAATCTCTTCCTCTGTGGTTCTCACCACAAGTCGAACATTTGAGTGGCTCTCAACCTTCAAACTTGGGTTGTGCTGACACTGACTGCTACACATTTTTCTTAATAGTAACATTGGATTTCTACTGAGACTTTCTTGTATGAGCCGGATGCTTACCTTCTCTCTTTTCTGAGCTTTTATTGGGCCAATTCTTCTTATGTCTAGCATTTATTTTAACCTTCCAATTAATTTTAATATAAGGTTTGTGTTTTTCTTGCTCATAACAGTGTTCAAGCTTCTTGATGGCATATTTCAAGGTTTGGGGTTCCAACAACTCAATTTTATCTTTGAGTTCCATATGCAATCCGCTAACGAATCTTTGAATTTTAGATTTTTCATCCTCGATATATGACACATACCTCAATACTTCTAAAAACTTAGTGATATACTTATCAATGATTACTTGACCCATTTTGAGTTCATAAAACTCTTTTTCCCCACTATCATAATAATGTTTAGACAAGTATTTCTCTTTAAAGAGTGTTTCAAACTCATCCTAGGTCAATTATTTCTCAATAATACCTCCAACATTCTTCAAATCCTCACACAATATATACAATTTTCCCTTCAGGCTATTGGTGGAAACTCTAGCTTTCATATTCACAGAATAGTCATGTATTATGAAAAACTTCTTCATTCCCAGCAGGCAAGCTTCTGCATCCTTTGGTTTCTTCATATCCCCGTAAAATGTGGGAAGCTTGGATTTCTTAAACTCCTCAGACATGTGGTCCTTTCCCTTGCTTCTTGACTGATGATTATGGTAATGGTGAGAATGGTGGTTCCTCTGGGCCATAGAACTAGATGGTCTGCTAGAATAATGTGTTTGTGTTCTAGTTCCTCCCATTGGAGTGCTCAAAGGTACATCTCCTGGCATAGAGTCCTCACTTCCTTGCCTATGCCTCTTTCTGGACTTGCTACCATCTACTATGTTGGTATTTTCTTCTGACTCATGAAGGCTTTTCTTGTCTCTTTGATTGGCCCTCATCTCAAATTGCCTTTTCCTTTTCCATTCCAAGATACTTTGCAGGATGACTGTATTGATCTCCACTTGCCTTTCTTGGGATACTTCCAACCTATTATTATCGACATTAAAGATTCACACCTCAGCCCTCGAGTTTCTCAATTTGTCCATCGACTATGGGGAGTGATTCCCACCCCCTTGGTCAACTTATCTCACTTCGTCATTATCTCTTACCCAATCACTTCCATGTTGTGATTGATCAGGTCTGAACTCAACCATTACAGTCCTCATTTTTGTATTTCCTATGTTTTATATTGCTTTTGATGTGATGTCAACTACACACATTGTTAAACATTTCATGATAAATAAATAAACATATAATCTTGACCATGAACTTGCATTCATGGGTCTGCCATGAAAAATCATGCTATGACAAAATGACCCTGGTACTGTGCCAACATATTTACAATTCATATGCATCAATCATTCAATCTCGCAATCCTATAATGAGTTCATAATTAATGATTAACAACATATTTATGGGTTTTGTCTATCTAGAACAAAATGACTCACATTGGCACATAGTCATTATCAAAATTGCAATCCCTATATCAATCGGGAATGTGGTTCAATAGTTTAGACCAACTTTTAACACCTAAGAAGTTACTTAGTAAATTTTTTTAAATCATCACTTGTTCGTGATGAAGCCCATCCAATCCAAGAGTTCACCCTGGATGCTTTGATACCACTCTGTAACATACACAACCACACAAGTCCTGTTAGAGGAATGGGGTAAACATATTTTTTTCTTTCCTATATCTTCCTGACAAATTATTACTTAACCACATGTTATACCACTTCAACCCACTGCCTCCTTTGTTGCACCTCTTTGTTTCTCTGGGGTCATAACGTCGAAATGACCTAGCTGGAGGGACCCCTTTTTCACCAACTCGATACACACTCCACTAGTGTGGCATGACGTACATCATATCGCTAGTCTCCTCTTGGCATTTATAATTGACTTTTTACTTTAATCTTTCGGGGTGAAATCGTCAAGCTAACTCAACAAGTGGGCCATTTCTCGAGCAATAGCACCGCGACATTAGTGTGGGCCCTACCATGCACCCACCTTACAACACCCCACAAGGCCTTTCCCAAAGCATCGATTCTTTTTCCCCAACATTTCTTTGGGGTGTGACTTCTTGGGTGACATCAGGTGATGTTATCCTATCTTTACGCTCCTGACATTTCCTAGTGCACCTCCCTTTCATTCTTCTAGGCTAAATTTCTAGGCTACTTGTTTAGTGGACCACCCTTCTGGCCAATGGCATGACTACTGGGTGCACATCATCTTTCCCATTTCATCCCGATTCTTTATGCTAAAAGCTCCACTTACTGCTCCTTTCAAATAATCTAGGTGGGGTGGCTCCCTCACATGCTCCCTGTTCTTATTGGTCCACGTGCTAGATTTTCCATGTCATCCCATTCATCCTTGCCCAATACTTTCTCTTTGCATCCACCCACAACCTTTGGGTTCAATGTTGTGGGATGACATGACAAGGAGGTCCACCTTTGAGCAATATTAGGACCTCTAGATTGGTGTGTCATCCAACTCCTAGTCGACATCATCCTGGTCGATCCCATTGCTGAGCAACACAATGCTTCAGGGTAACCTTATGGGTTCTTACCTTTGGACCAAGTTCTCACTACTTGTCCAATCATGATAAATGGAAATCAGGCCGTGCCAATGCGAAACCTCTACAATTAGGGTTTTGCAGACGAGATAGCCTTCCATGAACTTTACACTACAATATGATTTTGATTATGTCTATATTTGGTTTATCTAACGTGACATGTTTGCAGGAGATAGAAGATTAGAGATGATGAGAAAAATGGTGGATTATAGTTCATGTGAATATCCTTATATATCAACTGACCAACAAGGAGATGATTACTCTTCTAATATAACAGATACACTGAGAAGCTTAAAGGCAAAAATAAGAAATTGAAAGGTAGATAATGACAAGATAATTTAGTCATAGGAAATACTTTCCAGTGTTCAGGAAAAGAAAAAAGAGGTTAAGGCAATGATTCTTTAGAGCTTATTAGATTTGTAGAAACATGGACAACCAAAAATCATGCATGGATAGGAGGAAAAGACTAACATGGCATATGAGAGTAGGGTTCGATCAAGATATAGGTTGGACATGGATGACATAGTCAGAGGTCGCAGATGGTTGGATACAACTGATAAGAGAGGTAGCACTTATGGATTCTATTATATTTCTAATTTAGAGAGACACCATCATCATCATTGCTACCATCCTTATATGAGGAGTGCGAAGTAGTACTTTCCAGATGATTTCAAGAAAGCCAAGCCTCCTACCTTTGATGGAGAGTTGAAGAATCGGAATATGCAGAAGCATGACTACTTGGGATGAAGAAGTTATTCAAACTACATGATTATACATATAATATGAAAGCCAAGATAGCTATTTTCAGTCTCAAGGGAAAAGCGAACATCTGGTGGAAAGATGCGAAGCATGTCAGAGGCATCAAGACATATGAGTTGAGTTGGCATGAGTTTAAAATACTCTTTAGAAAGAAGTACTTGTCCGAGATATATTATGATGGAATGACTAAGGAGTTATATGAGCTTAAGATGGGTTCTATGACAAATCAAGAGTATAAAACTAAGTTTTTGGAGATGTTGAGGTATGTGTCGTATCTTAAGGATGAGAAGACAAAGGTTCAAAGGTTCAACAATGGATTTCCTTTAGCATTTAAGGATCATATTGAGTATGATGAGCCTTGGTCATTGGAGGAAGTCATTGGGAAGTTGAAGCATTATTATGAGAATTCTAAGTGTATGTTTGAGCCTAAGCAGGATTGGAAAGGGAATGAAAAGATTGAAGGAAAGTGGGTTAAGAAGCAAGGAAGACCTCAAGATGCAGGTGACAAGGAGAATGTAGTGTCATAGAATAATTTCAATGCAGTTGACAAAGGACATGGGTATCAACCTAAGGAGTAGAACAAAGGTGATGACAGGAAGCCTTTGCAATGTTGGACTTGTGGTGGAGAGCATCGCAACAGAGATTTTCCACAAAATTAGGGTGATAGACCTTAGATTTATAGTGCATAGGAGGCACAAATAGTTGGAGATGTTGGGCATAGTATTCCTCAAATTTATGAAATAGTGGATAGTAGGCAGGTTGATCGTCATACATACATTATTGAGATGGAAGGTAATATTTGTGATCAAGTTGTTTCTATTTTGGTTGACCCTATATATAACTATAGTTAAATCATTTTTGACATGATGTATAAGTGTTACTTGAATAAATAAGTGCATGCAAAATCTTGGTTGGTGCAGTTGGCTACAGGGACCAAGAGAAGAGTTCATCATTGGGTGAGATCTTATTCATTTGAGTTGAATGGCATATCTAAATCAACACATCTAAATGTGATTCCTCTGGGATCATACAATATGCTATTGGGCATGGATTAGTTGTACATTCACAATACCAAGGCAGACTAATATGATAAGGCTATTGAGTGTTTGGATGATGATGGGGAATGAAGAGTCCTGCAAGGTAAGAAGAAGCCTACATCAATGAGAATGATTACAACTATGAAAGCAAAACATAGTTGCAAAAAATGATGTGTATTTTTTGCAGTTCATATCTCTAGTGAAAAAGGAAAGGATGTTGAGGATGATGAAGTCTTGAAGAGGTATCTGGTTTTTCAGCAATTTCGGGATGTGTTGCCTACAGAGATTTCAGAGTTTCCTCCTCATAGGGAAGTGGATTTCTCTATTGAGTTGGTACCAAGAGCATCACCAACATCAAAGGCGCCTTACAAAATGAGTACTTCGAAGTTGGTGGAGTTGAAGTTGTAGCTTAAGGAAATGCTTGATAAGGGATACATTAGGCCAATTGTATCACATTGGGGTGCATCAATATTGTTTGTGAAGAATAAGGATGGTATTCTCAGGTTGTGCATTGATTATAGTCAGTTGAAAAAAGTGACTTTCAATAACATGTATCCTTTGTCATGGAATGATGATTTGTTTGATCAATTGAAAGGAGAAACATTGGTCTCAAAGATTGATATGAGATTAGGATATCATCAGGTGCACATCAAAGAAGAGGATATTTACAAGGTCACATTCCTTACTAGGTATGAGCATTATGATTTTGTAGTGGTTCCTTTTGGTCTTACTAATGTTCGAACTACTTTCATGTGTTTGATGAACAATATGTTGTGTCCTTATCTGGACAAGTTTGTGATAGTGTTCATTGATGATATATTGCTATATTCTAAGAATGAGGAAGAGCATACAGAGCAACTAGAAAGAATATTAATATTGTTGAGAAAGCATAAGTTGTATGCCAAGCTTATCAAGTGAAGTTTCTTTCAGACTGAAATTCATTACTTGGGACATATTTCCAAGGAAGGCATAACAGTGGACCTGAAAATTATTAAAGTATCATGGAGTGGCCCACTCCTAGGAATATGGATGAGGTCATATCATTCATGGGGCTAACAGGTTACTATAGGAGGTTCATTAGGAACTTATCACGGATTTCCTATCATATTACATCTTTGCAGAGAAAAGGAAAGAAGGTTGAATGAGCTGAGGAGTGTGTAGCTAATTTTGAGTAATTGAAGCCTTTGCTTACAAATGCTTTGGTCTTCAAGATTGCAGATCTTGATAAGGAGTTCATGGTATGTACAAATTCTAGTAAGAGAGGACTTGGTGGATTCCTGATGCAAAAAAGGGCTTTGAAAACGGCTTCCAGATGAAGAAGTTATGGCTTCTTGAAGAAAAGTTTTTGAAGATGCCGATGACGTGCGTGAATGTGCAGAAATGAATGATAATGTTATATTTTAAAAAAATCCCCCCCTTTCCAAACTTAATCTAATTAGCTCACTTAAAAAAAATATTTTATGTGACCCACTTTTATAAATAAGTGAGTCACTTTTAGAAAGGTACTTTATGAGCTACTCACTAAATTGTAACTTAAATAAAAGATAAAGAGACTTCAGAATTATAAGTGACTCACTTTTTATAATGGGTGAGAACACTTTTACATAAAGTAACTTTAAAACATAAGTTACATGTGCTTTGAAAAAGTAACTCAACAAAAAGAAAGACTTGAACCCAAGACCTTTATTCTCATAAAGTAACTTTGGACCAAGTGAGCTAGTTTAAGAGGTTAGTAATTTTTGGAAAAGTGGAAGGATTTTTATTTTTAGATATTGAAGCTTTGGGCCGCCTTCTTACTTGAAAAGACTCTTTATTGCCTACAAAACAAAAACCACAAAACCCAACACAGACATACAAAAAAAAAAAACCTTATGGCTTAAAGTTAGCTTCACCCAAAAACTAAATATTTTCCTCAATGTTTCTGAATTTCTGAGATCACACTAAGGCACGACGAGAAGAGCATACGCATGAGAAAAAACCTTCCTTTCTATTTTTGATTTGCCCAGATCGCACAAAGTCGCAGGGCAAAGAGAATACACAAAAATGAAAGGTATAGATCCAGTAATAAAAAATAGAGAGATAAATAAATTGAAATAAATAGAGAGAAAATAAATAAAAACTATAAATAAACATTGTATACCTCCAAATATTAAAAATGACGTAGCTAGGGCTACTAGAAACCTTTTCGCGTGAAACAAATGGGTTTCCTCAGTGGAATAGATGCTCCTAACACAATAGAGCAGTCCTCTTGGCATGAAAGTAGCCAAAAAACAATAGATCTAGGAAACGACAATCGGATGCAGTTGTACCAGCTTCAGATTTGGATCACCAATGTATGTGTCCCTCAAATAGCTCTGATACCATGTAGGAATTTACAGGGTAAGTTCCTCAGACAGAACACCAAAGGACACTGCTCACAAATAGATCACAGATCAATACACCAGTATTCTTGACGTGGTTAAAACCCTTAAAGAGGGAAATAGTCCATGGCTTGATCCAACACGGCCACTTCATGCAATTTATTAATAAAAGAAATAAAATTTATATAAGTTTCTCTCATGAATGGTTACCCTACAAATGACCCTCCATGCGATTTAAATAGAGATCATGGACTAATCGGGTGTTAAGCCATGGATCAAGTCTCTGTAATATCGATGAGAGAATGAATCGTCAGATCACTTAATGTTTATAACAGATTGTGATGATCAGATTGTAAGTTGCAAATTTACATAGTAAAGAAACACACTTTACCTAACTCTACACTAGACTACTTAACTATTTCCTATGTGTTATAATATCCTAACAACTAGATATATCTCAACTAAATGAGTCATTAATGATCAATAATGACCAAATAATGCTATAATATATTCCCCTCAATGTATGAAGTTAGACAAGAAGAATATGGATAAAATAAATTATAATTTACCTTATAGAAACCATAGAAGTGGAACTTGGTGAAGTCCAATCAATTTAGGATTAGAAGAGGACCTATAAACAAAACCAAATTTGTTATGCTTCTTAACCTGCAAAAGATACCCAAATATAGAATATGCGAAGAAAAGAGACCGAGAACACAGAATGGCAATGAATTTATTATTCAGAGAGAAATGTTCACTTGCCTCTTCGAGGGGGCAACCTCCAATAGAGCAGAGCTCGATTAAAAAAATAAGACACGATGCTCGCAGGGAGTTACTATCCTTTATATATGACTCCTACAAGTAATACCACGGGTCAATACCACTTATTACTAATACCATCTATCTAATACTATGGCCCATTTGCAACTAAATGTGGTTCCTTTATTAATTGCGGATTAACCACTTACAATTATTAATATGGGCTTTATTGACACTTAACTATGACGTGGTCCCATTACATAGATAAGGGGGTTAGGGTGGGACCCTAACAATCTCGCAGGATTATATCAGCCTCTTCCCATTCCGGAGGGGAAATGGGAGAGTATTTCGATGGATTTCATCATAGGGTTGCCCATGGTATAGGGCAAGGATTGTATCTTTGTCGTTGTTGATCGACTGATGAAGTACACACATTTCTTTGCCATATCTGCACACTATACAGTAGCACAGGTGGCTGAGCTATTCTTCAGGGAGATCTTCAGGCTACATGGTCTTCCTAAGACCAACGTCAGTGACAGGGACAACCATTTTATGGGCGGGTTTTGGCAGGAGATTTTCCGATTGGTGGGGGCAAAGTTGACACTGAGTACCAACTATCACCCACAGATGGATAGACAGACAGAGATAGTTAACAAGTGGCTAGAGGGCTACTTGCATAACTATGTCAGTGGGCAGTATCGAGCATGGCTGAAGTGGCTGCATCTAGGGGAGTACTGCTACAATACTTCACATCACATATCCATTGGTATGTCACCATTCTATGCCTTATATGGGTATCATCCTTTATCTTTTGCTAACGTGATGTTTGGTGATCGCAAGACTCCTAAAGCCATGCTTTGGATCCAAGAGAGTTAGGATATCCTCCAAGCTCTCAAGGAGAACATGGCTACAGTGCAGAACCAGCAAAAGATGTATGCCGACAGGGGTCGGGTGGAGAGACAGTTCGAGGTATGGGACATGGTCTACCTACGATTACAGCCATACCTATAGTTATTGCTGAAGCAGAAGGGGGCTGAGAAGCTCAAACCCCGCTTCTATGGGCCATATAGGGTGATACACAGGATTGGACAGGTTGCATATGAGTTGGAGCTGCCCCAAGGCAGCAAGATTCATAACATTTTTCATGCATCATCCCTAAAGAAGGCATTAGGGCAGTAGGTGACTGTGATGCATGAGCTACCACCCATGGATGATGAGGGGAATTTGGTATTGCAGCAGGAGGCTATCATTGACTCTAGGGAGAGACGGTTACGGAGCAGGATGGTCTAGGAATTCTTGGTGAGGTGGAAGAATTTTCCAGATGAGGATGCCACTTGGGAGAGTGAGGAGATCTTACAACATCCATCAGTTCAGTTGCTTGAGGAAAAGCAACATTTTGCCGGGGGAGACTGTAATATTCCTAATTAGCTATGGCTAATTGGAATACTCGATTTTGTTTGATTTTTGCCTTCTATAGTTATTTGTAAATAAAATGTGAGGAAGGGGGAACATAACTTACTTTAGAATAAAAAGTCACTTCCTAGGTAGCACAATGTTGTGACATAAGGGGGAACCAAGGGGGCCAAAGGGGGATGCAGAAATGGGCCCCACGCTGATACATGGAGGGACAATGTAGGAGGGAAGGAACACATGGAAAGAAGGGGATCACGCAGCCTAGGGATTGTGAGAGATAGAGGCTATAAAATAGAGAGGAACCCCCTCATTTGGGATCATTCTAGTTATGAGCATTTGTGATAGTCATTCCGACTTAGAGCACGCTAGTTGTTTAGCTAGTCTACAACATTGTTTAGTGCATTGAGTGTCTTCGTTCGGAGATCTCACCCTTCGCCTCGAGGGACTTCGAGTGCTTGCTTGGGCAAGGTATTTCCATTTGCATTCTAGTAGTAGATTCATCAGCATTTCAACAGCAATTCCATCAGCATTTTAGTAGTAGTTTCATCAGCGTCTTTGAGGAACTGCGCAGAACACCAAGGGGGTGATTTTTGGGGTCGACCATTTCAAAAAAGCTTTTTGGGTTTTTTCTGGGTTTTTTTAGTAGAGTCTGATTCCAGAGTTTCAACCTTTTTTGAGGAGGGGAGCAGACCCAAATCCTCATTCGATTTATAGCAGCAACAACAACACGAAAGTTTCCTAGCAGCTGGGACGCAGATCAATGTGAGGCCATCCTAGGAAAGCTTTCTAGGTTTTCTTGGGTTTCTTGAGTAGAGCCTGATTTCAGAGTTTCATCTTTTTCCGAGGAGGGGAGCAGCCCCAAATCATCATTTGTTTTCTAGCAGCAATAGCAACACAGTAGCCACATCCACAGAGAGAGGCCATTCTTGTCATTCTGAGAGTATTTCTTCACTTTCCTTGTGCAAGTCGAGGTGCTATTTGTCTAATCACCTCCTGTACTCATTTATTGCCCAGTATAATAAAATGGCTTAGCATTTCTCGTTGCAATTCTTGTGTATCTGGTTATATTTCCAGTTTACATTATTATATGTTGTTCCACTATTCTTTTATCACTTATGGGTTATTATATCATTTTCACATATTTGGTTGGAGTTTTTGCTGGGATTTGAGGAATATTCTGGGTTAGGAATATTACGAAGTGACCTTCTCTATTTTCCTAGGACTTGCAAAAAACGAGTGTCTACCTACAATAAAACATTAAATCATGGAGAAAGAGAGGTGATCGGGCTCCCCTAATCCAAGAATTATGCAAAAAAACAACAAGTAGTTACTCTATATAAAAAATCCATGGAGAAAATAACAAAGTAATTTTTTTTATCAATTGCGGTAGATCAGTGGCCAATCATGCTAACTTGCAGTGTTTTAATCACAACTTCTTTGTTTTTCATCCAAATTGAGTGATTCCAAAGCTAGATGAGAGATAATTCAAAGGTATATCTCCAAAAGAAACAGGTTTTAAAAATTTAATGATATGATATGTCAATTTTACTTAGAACAACCTGCATAATAGAGTCATTTTCGGTTACCCCACTTAGAACAACAGTGGATATTTTAAGCATGGATTTTTCATTTGATGTCGGATTCAAATGATTCAAATTGGAAATGAAAGTAGATTTATTTATTCAAGCATTTTTTCCAAATTGGTGATAAAAATGAATATGAATGTTTGTAGAACTATTATTTCCATTATAATTTATCTACATACACAAATGAATTAAAACATTTATCATATATTTTGATTTCCACAGCGTGTTGCAACAAAAACACACATTAAAAACAAAATGCATTTATTTATGTCCTTATTTATTTTATTTCTTTACACTAACCTACTTTGATTTGAAATATGAATATAATTACGTATGAGAGTACTTCCAGTGGAGCCATTTTCGAAATAAGGCTTCATGTATGCACATACCCAAATTCGAAAAATTCATATTAATGAATATTAGGGTATGAGAAGCCAACTTCCCTTTAAAAGATGGTGTCAAAAATTGTTGAAGTATGGAGTGATGTTGCAAACAAATCATGGAGTGAAACCGATCTTCAATATACCTTTACTTTCTTGATTTTCCATAACCATCATATCATGAAGTTCTTAAGTTTTTAAAATGACTCGTTGATGCATACTAAAAGAAACCTCATTTTTTTTTCCATAACTTTTACAATTTTTTATTTGAAACATTCTGAATCTCATTGTAAGTTTTTTCAAATGGCGCATGTGAGATAGAATGGGTGGAAAGGGTGGGTAAATTTTGCAATTCAACACTATAAGCATGTTGTTCTAGTTTATTATGGTAAGGGTATGGAATGAGTTGAGCAGGAAATTGTGTACAAAATGAAGCATTTTGATGATGTAGATGATTGGGTTGAGTGGATGATTTTGATAGGCAAACAAGATGTTGTGGAAGAGCTGGTGAAGAATATGGAGGATGCGCTTGTGCTACAGGATGAGGGAGAGTAGTCATGTGATCATAAGATGAACCATGCCAAACTTGTAGACAAGATTGGTGGTGGTTATATTGAGATTGACATGGTTGCCCTAACAAATTAGTATTCCATAATGTGGCTTTAGTTGCAGAACGTGCACAGTTTCTGTAGCTAAAAATTGTGAACATAAAGTTAGCTATTAATTTTTCATCATCAGTCCAAAATTAATCAATACCTTCCAAAAAAGTGAGAAAATAATCTACTTATTTCATTCATTCAATTTTTTTGTTTTTTCCTGTGAATCTTTGGTTTTGTTTTTTTGTTTTTTTTTTTTTCTCCTTGACATGCGACGACTTAGTGATAACGCACACCTTGAAAACGGTGATGGCTTCTTCATTTTGAAAAAATGAACCAAATCAAAATTCATGCCCAGATGTTTTCCAAGCTACCCATGTGGTCCTTTTCCTCTCTTGACACCTATAACCTATAAAAGCATGGAGATGGCTGCAGAACTATCGACTAGTTGCAGAATGTGGCTATGTTCTGTAGCTAAAATACAACCAACTAGCTTTCTTCAACATCGCTTTCAACTGAGGAAATCCTTTCATATATTTCACTCCTATAGGTTATGTTCTTACGATGGGAGCCATCACTCCTATTCTCTGCTTTTCTTGAAATTTTCTTCACTGTCTACATGTAGAAGACTGTGTAAACGGTAGTGGTATATGGAAGCAAAAATAGTTATAAATACAGGAATGAGATAACATAGTATGTGGAAGGAAAACAATAGATGTGGGGATGAAACATATAGGGTATATGAAATAGGGAAATATGCATTAAATAGTGTGGAAGATGTATGGAATGGAGTGGTTGCACACGTCAACTGTGTGTAAAACAGAGTACTGGTAAACACAAAGAGAATCAAAAAAAGAATGAAGGATTTAGCTCAATGTATCCAAGTGTTTGTATACTTAAGAAGAATGTGGAAGTACAAGCAAGGAAATCAGTGTAATAAAGGAACAACAGGGTTGTGAAGAGCCATATCCAATTGAGTTACGTCATGTATCTTGCCGTTAAATAGGTGTATAACGAAGTACATGTCACGAAAATTGCATGAGACCATTATAATTAAAGACAAGAGGCATGGTGTAATCATGATTGAATGCCACCTCATAATTAGTTTTCAAATTAGATTTCCCTTCTTTAAGCGCACCGTGTTAAAACAACACTCTGTTCATTTAATTAAAATTTGTTTTTCCTCAAGCGACATGCCAAATGGGCCTTTAGAGAACCTAAAAATTCTCCCAAACCATTGCGAAATTCTCAAAACCATTTCTGGTTTATCTATTTAACCTCATCCCCAAAATAACCCATGTTTTTTTTTCCTAATTCGTTTTCATTTGGCCAAAATGTGCATTTAAAGTTGGATGTTTTTTTACAGTTCTGCATTTTTATCAATTAAATCTTCTGTAAAATCAATTTCAAAAATAGAAAACAGCAAATGAACCAGCCAGTTTCGATGATATAGCCTCCATCAGTAAGGTTCTTGATGATCTGAATATTTACATTCTCTAGCAATGATGATGACGAGCGAATATGGCAAGCACATGGTCTATAGATACACTACCCAACTAGTTGCTAAACAATTTCTACGGTGGTTGTTTTTAATTCAAGTTTGTGCCTTATATATTTTAAAACAACAATTTAATACTTTTGTTGAAGATCGCAGCTCAGATTGTTTATATTGCAGGTTTTATTTTATATATATATATATATATATTTAAATGTTTTTGTAGGTTTGTTTCAAGGCCAAAGCTCAAATAGGAATGAAGGTTTACCACAGTGGAAACTAGGATTGGAGATAGCCATTGTTGTTTCCTCTCTTTTTCTCTAAAATTGTGAAATTTTTATAAAAATGATTAATGGTTCTCAATTTCAGGCCACTAAGGCTTCTAGGTAAATGTATTGAAAATAGGACTTCAACTAAGGTCTTGAGCTGGTTTTTTTATTGATCTAGGTTGGGTGACTAGGATAGAATCCATGTCGAGAAGATTCCAGAGATGCCCATGTGGTCGGTTTCTTCATTTCACGCCTATAACTTACTAAACCTTGGAAATAGCTAAAGAACACACAGTTAGTTGCGGAACAGGGCTGCATTCCATAGCTAATTTGTGAAATCTTCTTAAATAGGACACAATGTTTTGAGGGTCACTACAAACCATAACTAGTCAATTTGGACAGCTGAACCTTTCAAAGCAGTTGGCTTTATTTATTTATTTATTTATTTTCATTAAATCAAATGAAATAATGAATATATATAATATATATATATATATATATATATATATATATATATATATATAACATAAAAATTCTTTTTCTGATCCTCCAGACCACACAAAGTGTAGGAGGAGAGCATACTCAAGAAATTATTAATTTTTTTAGATGTAAGAAATCAGGTCTCCTAATTACACTTCCCCAGCAATAGCACAAAAATGTCTAGTCAATTTCGTGTCCTAAATTGCTCTATATAAATTATCAATCTGGGTATCGTAAACTAATGAAGTGTGGTGCACTATATGTGCTTAGTTAACCTTTCTCTTACTTCGTTGTTTTATAATTTATGTTGTTTTGGGGGGTTTTGTTTCTTATGCTTAAGGAAATTAATCTAAGAAAGAAAAGTTATGCTTCTAGATGAAATTCTCTAAATGTTAATGGTCAACTAAATCTAATGACTTCTAATGTTAAAATCTAATTTCTATAGAAGGGGAAAAAAGGAAATGAACATTAAATAATAATAAAAAATCAAAACTTTGAATAGTTAGATTAATCTAAGCCATCAAAATGTCTATGAAATGAAAGCAAAAATGATAACAACTAAATGAAGTGTTTTATCACTCCACTATACAATTTTGGGAGACCTACCTCCTTGTGATAGCATTTGGAGGGATCCAATACTTCATTATTCTAAAACTGAAAATGAAATTGCAATAAACTTAAATGAAATACTAAAACTAAAAGTGAAATCACAACTAATCTAATATAATAGCTAAATGAAGTGTTTTATCACTCCACTATACAATTTTGGGAGAACTACCTCCTTCTGATAGCATTTGGAGGGATTCAATACTTCATTGTTCTAAAAATGAAATGAAATTGCAACAAAATTAAATACAAAACATGTAAAGGAAAACTGATCTAATATGTGCTCTAGTGCTCCAAGAACCAATACTTTCTTGGAATATTTTGTTAAGCATAGATTACGCAGTTAGATAGATCTATAATCAACTGGTTGAACACACTTGCATGAAATAAACTTGCATGAATGGAAAATATGAACTATTAAACTGGAAAACAATAAAATGACATACTTGAATGAAATCAAAGCAAAATTACAAAATAAAATCTATTCTACCTTACATTCTAATATGCTCCATGGCATCTACTTCACATCTCCTTCCATGTTGGGAACATCAAAGATTTATTCAAATAGTGAAAGTGTAATGGAAACGAATGACAATTTCAAGACCCAAAACAATGCATCAGTACTTCATTAACCATATAAATAGTAACCATGTGTAGTAATAATAGAATAAGCCATCACACATGAAAGCCAAGATTTATGTCAGAAACCCAATGCAAGATAAAAACCACCTGCTACTGCCTTCTTTTAATATAAGAAAAAACTATTTACAATCTTGTACTCATGCAGATTCATACCAGTACAAAGGCACCCACCCATAGAAGGCTACAACCTTCTCTCGTTTTCTAGTTGCTACTAGAAGGAAGCTCCAACCCCCTAGCTCTTGTACTAGCCGATCCGTTTACTAGTGCGTAGGCACCAGCCTATAGAAGGCTCTAACTTTCACTCGTTTTCTAGCTACTACTAGAAGGGAGCTCCAATCCCCTGGCTCTTGTACTAGCCAATCCGTTTACTAGTACGTAGGAGTCGGCCCACAAAAGGATCAACCTTCACTCATTCTCTAGATGTTATTGGAATTGAGCTCCAATCCCCTAGCTCTTGTATTGGCCAATATTTTTACCAATATGTAGGCACTGAAATACATAAGGCTCTAACTTTCTCTCTTCCTCCAGGGACCACGTTTCATAAATTTTCAGAATGGATACTCCTGGAACACAACACCACAATCTAAAGGCCTCGTTTCATCAAATTTTCATACTAGATCCATCAGCAACATTGAAGCTCAAAATCAATCACTGCTACAATACAACCAATCATAGAAAACCCATCATCACTTAAGTAAATCACAATCAATCAATATAAACATTCAGAACACTGTCACAAGAGCACAATCACTAGAACATAGAGAAGAACCCAGAACACTGCATCAACAACCAAAACCAACGACAACTTCAAACATCATATTTCGTGATGTATATGCTACTTTGATGTGTCGAACCAGTGTTTATACGTGATTTTAACAAATCGAACCAATGTACGAATCTGCAAATACTAACTTAAAACATCACAACTATTGCAGACTTCAGTCATACCCAGATCAGAACATTTACAGTTTAAATCATGCATTATCATTTAGATCTAGACTATCCATCATCACACCACATAATGATAATTCATTTCAGGCCTTATGATCTTGATCCATCATCAGATCTCATCCCTCATCAACCACTAAGGCTCATCCTTAGTTTAGATCAAGCAAAGCACTAGAAAACCATAACATGCATTTTTATTTTGATCTCACTCTTCATAAGATATTCATTGCTTGCACACTATTACCTAATGATTTTATTTTCCTTATATAGTTTTTGGCCTTTCTCAATACCTCGGACCAAAACCACTTAGGACCCATGGTATTCTTGGGCAGGATCAAATAGTCATTACTCTACTAAATATTGCGGGCTAATACCATGGTATTGACCCATGGTATTGTCTCCTCTTGCATTTCCTTGAATTTCCAACATGTACATGCTTTTCCTCTTGAGAGAGTGCTTGTATACGTATACACTCTTTTTGTTATGTGGACCTATGTGTACACCTCGCTTTGACAAAGTGAACCAGCGTATACTTCTTAAACCACTTTCTTTCTTCAATCTTTGGAATCAAGGATAACACTTGTATCATAATGCCAACATGGAATTGTGGTATCATGAATTTATTGGTTAGTATATAGTGTGAATGTGTGTTGTTATATCTTGGATGGTGGATATATAATACATGAACTTTGAAGACTGTATGCTCCTTTATGTGTTAAGTTTTTTAAGGGTCATATTGTATATGGATAATATAGGTGATGATTTTTTGGAGACATAGCCACTGAATTTTATTACAAATACATCAATTTTTCTATGCAACCACTGAAATGTTTTGAGGAAAAATCATTTTTTTATGATGCATTCACTAATTTCTATTGTGGGAGTGGTTCTCACTGGTAAGGAGAGCTATCATGAGTTGTCCTGAAATATAAAACACACCCTCATTTTCCATGAGTTTTTGAAAGGGGTTTGTGAACGAAAAGGAGACAATGCACCTGCAAATCCCAATTTTGATAAGGAGCTTGTCATTTGGGAAAACAAGAATAACAAGGGCTAAGACTTGATTGTAACATCAGTAAATAAGAGATGAGTCACCATATTTCTCCATTTTCAAATTCTTTTTAAGCCTGAAAGAAGTTGAAGGAATTGTATGACCCACACTCTAAACTTGAATTTGTTCAATTGATGATTAAGTTGTTCAGCCTTCAATTGAAAAATCATGACCCTCTTGCCTTAGCATTAGAAGTAAGATAAATTATGAATGATGTAATGTCAGTAGTGTTAAGATAAATGTTCCTCTTATATCTTATGTCAAGGAACTATATCCCACTTATTCACATTATCTTGAGTCATTGCAAGAAAGTGAAAATCTTAAGGAGATTACATTTGAATCCATTTAAAAGAAGTTTTCTGAGAGAGAGAAGGATTTTGGGAAGAAGACAACTCCTCAGTCTATTGAATAAGCTATATGTCTTTTACAAAAGGAGAATAATTATGCACAAGATTCTTCAATAGGAAGAGGTTTCCGCAGAGGAAGAGGAAGAAGGAATTTTAGAGGCAGGGGGGGAAATAGTTCCAAGGAGAAAAGTATGATCTTCATTGCATACATTGCAATGGAGATGAACATGATGCATCCACATGTAATTTTCCTTGGGAAAAAATTGAGAAGGAAAGAAATGAATGGAAAGGTAAAACCAATTACAAAGGGAAAGGTAAAGAACCAGAATACGCTCATTATGTTGTGGCTCATTGAACATTGGAGTAATTAGAGACTCATTCAATGCTTCACTTGCTTCATGGAAGGACATTTGGTTGCTTGATTCTGGAGCAACTTGCCACATGAATTTTATGATAGATTTCTTTAAAAATTCACTAGCAATGTCAATGGATCAGTATAATTTGCAGGCAAGTCAAAACTCGAGCCATCGAGACTTAGCACCATCAGGATCAAGCGCCCTGGTCTTCCACACTTTCTTCTACATGATGCTTTATACCTACCAAAGTTGAGTAGAAAATTGTTACCTTTGGTCCACATCTACAACCAAGGACACCCCATTCATATATTTTATGGCAAAGTCGAGGTGAAAAAAGCATCAAATCACTCACTTTTCATGAAGGGGATAGAAGATGAAAGAATTCTGCAGCTACAAGTTGCCTCTACTTGTGCATAAAACTTTTGATACTATTCTCACTTTGATGAAGGTAAATTTTCATCAAGTCTTTTATGGCATGCTACTATGACAAGCATCATTTGTTGAAGAAAAATGGTGTTACTAGTTTTCCTACAATTCCTAGGAAACCTAAGGAATGTGATGCTTGTATTCTAGGAAAGCACAAAGAAAAGTGTTCATGATTCACATTCCAGAGAACATAGAAAAATTAAACTCATTCATTCAAATTTATGTGGCCCAATGCATGTTCCTTCTACAAATGGTAATAATATATGATGGCATTTATTGATGACTGCACTAGAATGTGTCAGGTTTATTTATTAAAGAACACAGTTGATTCTTTTCAAACATTCAAGAACGTTCATGCATGAATTGAAAATGATCCATAATCTTATATTGGCTCTATTCACATTAATAATGGAAAATAATACACTTCAAATGAATTTGAAAACTATCTTTTCTAGCATGGGATCAAACATCAAATAATTGTGCCTTATAATCCCCAAAAGAATGGAGTAGCTAGAAGAATGAATAGAAAAATATTAAATATGGTACGTTCCATGATTTTTTTCAAGAATGTTAAACTGATGTTTTGGGCTAATGCAGCTCTATGTGTTGTCTATATAAAGAATAGATGTCCATCTAATGCTATTAAAAACAAGACTTCCTATGAAATGTGGTATGGCCAGATTCCTTCGGTAAGGAATCTTAGGGTTTTTGGTTCCACCTATTATGCCTTGATACCTAAGGAATGGAGAAACAAACTTGGTTCAAAGAGTCGCAAGCATATCTTCTTAGGGTATTCAAATACCTCCAAATCATACTGTCTCTATGATGAAGTGAACAAGAATTTTATAATATCTATATATGTGATATTTCTTGAATCTTCCAATACTGACAATGTTCTTGAGTGGCAACTTGATTGCTTGGATAGATTCACGCATGATTTTTTTTTTCAAGAGTTTGATAATCAAATTCCATATCTTGAACAAGGGATTCCTATAGTGGATCAATCTGTGAAATCTTCTTCTGAACCACTTTCTCCCCCACATGAAGTTCCAACCACTGATGATACTTTGAGTGACATGATTGATAGAATTGGGAGACTAAATCTTGATTCAACCCCAACTCGGTCAACTGAGAATCCTGGGCCATCTTAGGAAGGTCTTCCAAAATGGATAACAAAGGCACTCGAAATTTTTCATCCTAATGAGGTTGGAGAGAAAGGAACAAGAATCTCAACCAAACATAATGGAGGTGATGTAGACGATTCAAATTCACCTATTGATATGGATGTTTCATATGATTGTGAACTTAATTTGTCTACATGTTTTGAAGAAACTTCCTTCAAACAAGTCACTTCTCATGATGAATGGAAAGAAGTGATGCAAAAAGAATATAATGCCTTACTAAATGTAGAATTTTGTAGACTTTTTCTACAAATCAGTTAATTCTAATACCATGTAGAAATTTCCCACCGATAGATCAACCTGGTAATGTAATGTACTAAAGCAAAACACTTGATCTACTTCTACAAAAAATTTAGTAGAAGCTTAATCAACCATGAGAAACATAAATAAGAACACATATAACTGATAAGAAGGAATCAATCACACATAACACAGAAGAATTTACCCGGGGAAAGCACATGCCTAAAACCCCATCTCTGTATTATCATACAAGTGGAAATATACTCTAGATTACACAAAGCCTTAGCTCGGAAGCTATCCATCTCTTCGTACAATCCCTGTGCCACTCATAGACAGTCAAACGCTTCTCAAAAACCTTCTCCTCTTCCTTCCAAGCCTCCTATTTCCTTGTGCAGTTTTCTTGAGGTCCAATGCTACCGCCTGTGTGAATTGGCCTCTTCACATACTCGCTAACCTTTGATCTCACTGCACAAACTTGAAGGAGATAAATCCTCATCATGAATGAGCTTCCTTTATAGGAAAAATATTCATCCAACTGATAGTACACTATCCCTTCTCTGATCTCAACTGGGTCTTTGTCTGAAATGCCATGCATTAGTTATCCATGAGAGAATACTTAGTTACCTAAAAATAACAGTTGTCAATGCATGAAAGCATTGAAAAATAGTATCTCATTAATTTAACAACTTGTTAAATTAATCTAACTAAACTTGAATAAGTTAAACTAAGTCAATTGATCCTCTCAATATAGAACTCAAACTTAATTCCTCAATCAGTGGAGCAAACCAAGGACACATTGCCCAATGAGTGGAAAAATTATTACATGCTGTCACAAAGACTTCAAGTTTGATTTTCCTTAACTAATTAACTCATGGAGAATTAATTAATTAATATTCAAACTGTTGGTAAGACCAAATTCGAATTTTACTTCCTATTTTAGACCAAGCACTGTCTAAAAATGGGAATCCAACTTGAACTGCTAAAAATAGAACTTCTATTTTTAGCACTTCCATTTTTCATTCCCTATTGCCCAATCCAATACTGATGCCCAAACTACTATTTTTAGTAGCGATATTTTTAGCACTTCTATTTTTAGAAATTTCTTATTGCCAATTTTTAACACTCCCTCTCAACAAGAAAGGCTTCCTCTCGAACCTGATCTTGTACCTCTGGAATGTTCTACATGTAACACATCTACCAAGTGTGGTTGCTCCAACAACTCTCGGACAAAAAAACTCACAACTGATCTCTTTGTTGGGCTAGAAACATATTCTGATGCTAAAGCCCTACCTGCTACTCACAAGTGCTCCCTCTCTAACCTCTGCGCTACTGCAACATCTCCATGCATCTCACACTGTTTCACCTTTCTCTATGCTACCCTGCATAGTGCAACACAGTTGTGCCTCTCGCATTGCTACAAATTACATGCTCTATGCTGTCCTGGGATTCCCTGCACTGTAGCTCTCTCTGCTACTCCATCCACATCTATCTCTACCCAATCAGTCAGTTCCTGCTACTCAACATCAAGGCTCTCATAGCGAGGTCTCATCCAAGATCTTGGGTACCTAAGGATCCTGCCCCTCCTCCATGGTACAATCACTCTGCATCGCCCCACCTCCTACCTAGAGGTATGGCTACATGTGATCCCTCTGTCCACCTAGCTCGAAGTTTCCCCCTACTGGAGGTCTCTGTATGAGTAGATGTATCTACTCAATCTCCACTCATCTTCCCCTATTGCGGCTGCTCCACAACCTCCTGAAGCTGCTACACCAATCGTGGCTCCTCCACAATCGTTTGAGACTTCTTCTGGCGCTGCATGTTGAGAGGTAATATACTGTCCCTCTCAACCACCAAATCTCTAACCTTTTCCTTGTTCCTCAAGGCTTTGCATGCTTGTACCTCAAGTGCATACATGTTCTTGGCTAGCACACTAATCTATTTCCACTTTCCCGCCGTTACAAAATTTTCTAGAAAAAGAGGTAATTTTAAATGAGCGATATCTCCCTCATCCAAACCCCGATTCAGCCAATTTTTTTATTTTATTTTGGGTATGTTTCCATAAAAAATATAAATCTGCTATTATTTCTAAAAATTTAGTACAAAAAACTTCAGATCTGCTCTGCAAACACTCGGTCCAATACTCAAAACTTTGAAATCTCCTCTCAGTATATTGTTCTCTCCTTGATCACCTGTGCTCTGATACCATGTAGAATTTTGTAGAATTTTTCTACAAACCAGTCAACTTTGATACCGTGTAGAAATTTCCCACCTGTAGATCAACCTAGTAATGCAATGTACTAAAGCAAGACACTTGATCTACTTCTACAAACAATTTAACGGAAGCTTAATCAACCATGAGCAACATCAATAAGAACACATATAACTGATAGAAGAATCAATCACACATAACATAGAAGAATTTACCTAGGGAAAGCACCTGCCTAAAACCCCATCTCTGTATTATCATACAAGTGGAAATATAATTTGAATTACACAAAGACTTATCTCGGAAGCTATCCAGCTATCAGTACAATCCCACTGCTGCTCATAGACAGTGAAAGGCTTCTCACAAACCTTCTCCTCTGCCCTCTAAGCCTTCTATTTCCTTGTGCAGTTTCCTTGAGGTCCAGTGCTGCCACCTGTGTGAATTGGCCTCTTCTCACACTCACTAACCTCTGATCTAACTGCACAAACTTGAAGGAGATAAATCCTCATCATGGATGAGCTTCCTTTATATGAAAAATATTCATCCAACTGATAGTACAGTGTCCCTTCTCTGATCTGAACTGGGTCTCTATCTGAACTACCATGCATCAGTTATCCATGAGAGAACACTCAGTTATCTAAAAATAAAAGTTGTCACATGCATGCAAGCATTGACAAACTGTATCTCATTAATTTAACAACTTGTTAAATTAATCTAACTGAACTTGGCTAAGTTAAAATAAGTCAAATGATCCTCTCAATATAAAACTCATCCTTAATTCCTCAATCAGTGGAGCAAATTAAGGAGACATTCCCGAATGAGTGGAGAAATTATTTCATGTTCTCACAAAGACATCAAGTTTGATTTTTTCCTTAACTAATTAACTCATGGAGAATTAATTTATTAATATTCAAACTACTCGTAAGACCAAATTCGAATTTTACTTCGTATTTTAGACTACAGACTATCTAAAAATAGGAATCCAACTTTAACTGCTAAAAATATAACTTCTATTTTTAGCACTTCCATTTTTCATTCCCTATTGCCCAATCCAGCACTGATGCCCAAACTGCTATTCTTAGTAGTGCTATTTTTAACACTTCTATTTTTAGCAATTTCTTGTTGCCAATTTCCAACACTAAAGAATGGCCATTGGAAGTTAGTTGATCCTCCATTGGGCACCAAACCAATAAGCAACAAGTGGGTCTACAAGAACAAGTGTAAAGTTGATGCCTCACTTGACAAGCACAAATCCAGCCTTGCAAAAAACGTTTTACATAGAAGGAAGGGGTTGATTATGAGGATACTTTTCCCCCACAACAAAATGGGCTACCATTCAGACACCCTTTGCCTTGACAACAAAAAATGGTTAGAAAGTCCACCAAATGGATGTAAACATCGTTTTCTTGAATGGGGATATGAAAGAGAATGTTTTTATGTCATAACTAGAAGGATTTGTTGTGAAGGGTCAATGACACAATGTATGCAAGTTTGTAAAATACTTGTATGGACTCAATCAAGCTCTGCAAGCATGGTTCAAGAATTTAATTGAGCATCTTCTAAAACTAAACTTCAAACATTATGATCTTGATGATGCAACTTTGTTTGTCAAGAAAGTTGGAAAAACAATTGTATTTCTTGTGGTATATGTAGATGATCTTTTGATGACAAGGAACAATGTGAGCTATATTGAATCAATAAAGAAGGAATTAAGGAAATGTTTTGAAATGGCATACTTGGTCTCTGTTCACTACTATCTTGGTATTGAAGTAGCTCAACATCCAAAGTTTAGATTCCTGTCTTAGAGGAAGTATATTGGAGATCTTTTGAACAGGTTTGGCATGACTGAGTGAAATATTTTAAGCACTCCAATGGAACAAAATTTAAATCTCACATCCACTGAAGGAAAAGAATTTGAGAATGCAAGAAAGTATAGACAAATCATAAGAAGTCTCAACTACTTAACTACTACCTGACCAGACATTTCATTTTTTGTTGGAAACCTCTCCAAGTATATACAAAATCCTTGGGAGTGACAATGGATTGCTGGAAAAAGAGTTCTAAAGTGCTTGAAATTAACTCAATACTTTGGACATAAGTATACATAGGTGGGTGACTTTAGCTTGATTGTATACTCTGATTCAAACTTTGGTGGAGATAAAGAAACTAGGGTATCTACTTCAGGTTATGTTATGAGTCTTGGGTCAGGAGTTGTCTCCTGGAGGTCACATAAACAATCAATTCCATAAGATTCCACAACTAAGGAAGAATATGTTGCAACAGCTAAAGAAACAAAGGAAATTTTGTGGATTAGGAAAATTCTGGAAGATTTGCATGAGAAACAAGTGCATTCAACTCCTATCATTATTGACAACAATTCTGTAATAAATTTGGCCAAGTACCCTAAGTTCCATGATCGAATGAAGCACATAGATATAAAATACAATCTGATTCCACGTCATGTTGATCCCAAGACAATCCGCCTACAACATTGTTCCAAAAATGAGCATATTTCAGACTTCTTCACCAAAGCACTTGGAAGAGAAAAGTTTATAAGATTCATGATGATTCTTGGACCCACCAACATCCCTTCAGATTAACAGGGGGAATGTTGACACCTAATCTTTGTGAATATGTAAATCCATGTAAATATTGTAAATATAAAATAAGGAGAATTAGAGGATGAAGAGACACTATGAGATGAAATCCAAGAGTCTTACCCTTCATGTATATATTTATGATGAATCTTAATGCATAGATAATTTGATTTGAGGAGTTACCCCCTGGGCTGACATCTACTTTGACGAATGAAGGTCTCAGGTTTCTTTAAAGTTGGGCCACTGGGTATTACAATAAGGATATGGCATCATTGATGAAACCATGCATGCGATGAGGGTAAAATCCAATTCCAACTGTGAGGCTAGTGCCTCACCATCTGATCCTTTTGACGATCCATTCTTGGATTTATTCTGTGGACAATTTGTAGCATAATGGCCCACCTCATGACAATTAAAGAATCACACTTTAGATTTATCAATCTTCTTCCCACCATGGGAAGAACTTGATTTGGAATGGGAAGCCTTCCCTTTCCCTTTCGTTTCCTTACTCGCTAAGGCTATATTTTCTTCATCATCGTGCTTTGATGAAGAACCATCTCTGGTGCTTCTCCTGATCTCCTCTGGCATCAGATCTGACCACAGTCATTCCCAATATGGCAGTTTATCTGTTCCATTTACTAAGTCTTGGTAGCTATGCCAGCTCTTAAGAAGACCGAGGAGAGCAAGACTCACCATATCATCATCGGTTGTCATGATTCCTCCACTTCCAAGCTCATCTCTGCAGGTGGTGAGTTTTTTCAGATATGTAAAGATCGTGTCACCCTTTTCACACTTGATTTTCTGAAGCTTGTCCTTCAGCACCAACTTTCTTTGGTTGTTTTTGTTCTAAGATAGATCCTTCAATGTTTTCCACATTGAAAATGATGTCTCCTTCCCATGGAGACTTGAGACCATATGGTCTCTAACTTCCTCCAGAAGAATCTTGCTCGCTCTAGCAACACATTTCTTCCATTCCTCCAATTCTTGGGCATTAGCAGCTGCTGGCTTGGGGACTTCTTGATCTATGAAGTCCTTCAAACCATTGTCCTCTAATACCTCTTCCATGCGATCCTTCTAGCCTATATAATTTGAGTTTCCATCTAGGGCATACTCGAGTCCCAAACCATTGAATGCCATTGGTGAACTTCGAGATGTGATAAGAATTCGATTTCTATAATCAAGAACTTCAAACTTCGAACTTCTACCTTCTTTGTATATTGTTCTCTACTTTGATCACCTTTGCTTCAATAACATGTAGAAATTTATCTACAAAGCCTCCCTCTGATACCATGAAAAAATTTCTTTATAGATCAGCTAACTCTGATACCATGTAGAAATTCTCACTGTAGATCACCTGATAATGCAATATACTAAAGAAAAATACTTGATATACTTCTACAAACAAACGTGTGGAAGCTTAAATGATTTTCAGAAAGATTAAATATAACACATATAACAAATGAAGAAGAAACAATCACACATGAAAACAGAAGAATACTTTGGGGAAAGCCTTAGTGAAAAACCCCGATCTCGGTATTATCATACAAGTGGAAATATCTTTGGATTACATAAAGCTTTAGCTCACAAGCTATCCAGCTCTTAGCAAAATCCTACACTACTACTCATAGATAGAATAGACAACACATATGCCTTCCTTCAGTCCTCCAAGCCTCCTATTTCCTTGCACAGTTTCTTCTGGGTCCTCTAGCTGTGTCCTGTGTTAATAATTCTCTCACACACAACACCGACCTCTGAAATAAATGCGTAATCCTGAAGGAGTTAATTCCTTCTGCATGGATGAGTTTCCTTTATAGGAAAATTCCTCCAATTGATAGTACATTGTCCCTTCCTTTAATCTCAACCGGGTCTCTATCTGAACTAACATGCATGAGTTATTTATGAGAGAATATTCAGTTATCCGGAGAACACTAGTTGCACGCATGCATGCATTAAATTGACTGAACTCACAATTAGTTCCTCCAACTGTTTGGAACTAATTTAAATAGACTTAACTCAGTTAACTGAGCTAACTAATTACAACCCAAATACAACTCATCCTTATCTCCTTAATTAAGGGATAACTTCCTCAATCAAAGGGATAATTATTGCATGTCTTCACAAAAACTTCATGTTTGATTTTCTCCGACTAATTAACTCAAGATGAATTAATTAATTATTTTTCAAACAGCTGTTGAGATCAAATTCGAAATTTAATTCTCAATTTTAATTCAGGGACTAATTAGAATTAGAATCTATCCTGAAATACTATTTATAGCAATTCTATTTTTAGCATTTCTATTTTATCATTTCTTGTTGCTATTTTCCACACTGGTACCTGAAATGCTATCTATATCAATGCTATTTATAACATTTCTATTTTTAGCATTTCCTGTTTCTATATTCAATAGAGCCCATATTGGAAGGAGAAGGATGATGTAAGCTTTGGCTATGGTGTCATACATGTGAGCCCAATTCTTTATCCATTGGTGATAGGTTGCACCCACCTTACAAGTCATCCTAGCAGACTAACCCAAGAGAATTCTTAGGTATGCAAGAGAGGAAGGGTTAAGTGACAGCTTTAGGGAGATGGGAAAGGATTCCATTAAGAAGTGATCTATCAATTGACTATGGACATGTAATCTTAGATGATATTTCTCGAAGCCACCCGCAAAGGTGCTAAATAAGAAGGGTCAGGATAACGTAACTGGGTAATGGGGAATTTAACAATATTTGACGGTCCATCAAATTGGATTAATAAATGTGTATATATGTACATATAATTTCATATTTATTCATGGTGCATGGAAGTGTGGAGACCCAATCCATGAACGGGTCAGCATCTAATATGCCTAAGCTGAGTGACAATGAAAGGTTGTTTAAGATCGTCACATGGATGCCACCTACCATAGTGCTAACATGATACATTCTGATTCAATAGAAATTAAATTTCCATAACTTTGAATTAGGAGTCAGATCAAGGTAAAGTTTTATATCTTCTAAATTGTCTTGATGATAAGAATGCAATGACGATGTCTAATTGAGGTTTTAAGCTAGTTGAAAAGGTCAAAATTGTTAGACAACATTTTCATAACCACACCTTGGATCTTGGGTCAGCACAGTAACCACCTCTTTCTAATCTATTCTTTGGTGGGGACTAGGAGGGGTTGTCTAATACCAAGAATATATAGAGTTATATGTATATCATGAACTATAGATATATATATATATATAATATATATATATATATAATATATATTATATATAATATATATATATATAATAATATATATATATATATATATATATATATATATATATATCTCAAGGTATAAACTTTTCCTCAAGGTATAAACCAAAAAAGAAGTTTGCATCTTTAGAGATTTGATCCATCTCAACACGTTGAGATTTGGAGTTATTAGTGGAGTGTCAATTATTCCTTGGAGAATTTTTTTTATTTGGCATTAAGATCTCTATAAATATGTGAAAAGGAATACCATTCCACCTTTCTACAAAGGATGGGATACAACCTCTCTTTCTTCACTACAATTTTATTGTTTTTCCTATCGATCATTAAGCTATAATCAACTAGAATTTGTAAATTAGAAAGACTAATCTACAAAGAATGAAAAACAAGAGCTCACCTAGCTTCTAATTCTACTTTAATATTTGAACCAATATTAGCAACATATAGAATAAGGAAGAAATGAAAAATGGATAAATAGAGGATCACTCCAACTCCTCATCTAGGAGGTACCCTTGATAAGCGCTATCAAAATAAACCATGGATTGAAAAATAAATATACATTTATTAAAAAATAATCTTAAAGTAATCATTAAAGTAACAAGGTGGAAAGAAAAATTGGTACAAACTCAAAATTTTGATTCGAAATTTATTAAAATCCAAATATGTTTAAGAAAAGCTCATGATTAAAGAGAAAGATTATGAAGTGAAAAATAGTATTGAAGTGAAAGGTGGGAAGAGATAAGGGGACAAGATGAGAATGCAAATAAAAAGGAGGAGGAAAAACTGAGAGGAGAGAGTTGGACTAAAGAGCAAGAATACTTATGGAGGTAGTGATTAGAAATTCACTAGAAACTAGAAAATAAAGGAAAATAAAGGAAAAAATGATGTAGGAATTGATGTATGGAGGGAATAAGAATGTTTAATGATGTAATGGATAAGGAAATTATGTTTTTATGACACATTAACTTTGTTATCCAATGGCTTCCCTGTTTCAACCTCCAATGGATGAATCCACGCTGAATTTTTAACCAATGGATAAGATTTGATATTCCTCTTAATATGCTTTGTCAGAGATCACATCAACGACTCAAGCGGGAAAGACCATGAAGCGAAAAAAATATAGGGTTCATTTATTTTTTAATTTATGCATGGCATGACATGTAAATAGCCATTGCTTCCATTCTCCGTTGGTTTGGTCTGAATCGCCAAGTAGACCAAATCGATAGATATTGGAAGCGTCGACTGGTTGCATTCAAATCATGAATTCCAATGCTTTCGATCAAATCCTCATAGTGGTATTTCTGTCATAGATATTTTCATTTTGAGGTCATCAAATCATAAATAGTATGAATGATCAGGTGGAATTATTGACAACGACCTCATGGTGATTTCTCATTTCAATGATCTTCAAAAATAGTGTTTATATGTTTGCCTGTGATGATTTTTGTTCCTCTGATGGCACCAATTTTCTCAATGAATTTTATTGCAGACATACTAAAGGAAATGAATGGTTCAAAAATTAGTCGAGTAAATAAAATCCCTTGAGGTAGTGTTATTAGTTATTGTTTGTAGGTGAAAAAACACTTCCCTAACTAGGGCTAAAATAAAGCATAGGTATTTGCTCACAAAGGTCCATGATTTCAATAGTGTAATAGAACTAAATGGAAGCATACATTTGTGAGTTATTTATTAGGGTTTGTGTGTTTTTTAAGACTCTAATGGAATTTTTAGTTGTAAGTTCACAACCTGGGTGGAGGTGCAAGCATAAGAATAGCAAGAGTTTGATGTTGGATGATATACACATCCTCCCTCATTTTTTCTTTTAATTTCATTCTGGTAAATTTTCCCTCCTATTTAATCAAATTAATCTGCATTAACTTAAAATGATGGACTATGCTGGCCTAAACGATAAATAGAGGCTATCAAATATCCTAACCTTAATTAATTTATCACCACTTCATAAAAAGAGAAATATTATCTAACTTTTGCATAGAGAATCCTCTCAATCCATAAGTGAATTAATTTTGACTAAATGAAGCATGATTTTGTAGTCCCTTTAAGCACCTTGTTATATATAAATTCAAGAAATCTAGAGCCTCTTTGAAGATACCATTATAGCATATCAATTATCCTTCTGAAAATATATTTAAGAATTTGCGGAATTTAGATGCTTCACATCACCTATTGTTCGAGAGTATTTTAGGGATTAAATATGTAGATATACAAACCTAAAGAACTTGAATGTGATTGTAGAGAAATTATACGAGCTAATAATAATGAAACAACACTCATTGATCAGAAGGAAATTCAAAAGGAGTTCTAGAGTTTGATAATGTTGCTTGGGAATTGGACAACTGAATTTGACAAAAGATGGAAGTTATTTAACATGATTTTTACAGAATGGTGTGCAAGCACTAGTACAAAATGGCTAATTAGTTACTAAAAAAATGACTAAAATTTGCATATAAATGACCATTTTTCAATCAGTGACCAATAGTAGGTAATTTACAGTATCTTATAATCTGTCCAACTTTTAGTCATTTTTAGATTAGTCATTAATTGGTTGTCTCAATTTTATTGTCTAGTAGTATATTTAATCATAAATTTGGTCATTAATTTACTCATTGATCTAGGAATTAGTTGCCACAATTAATGGCCAAATACAAAAAAAATATACTAGAATATGATCACCCAAGAAAACAAATTAATGACTAAACAAATGTAGAATATTAAACAAAATTAACACACATGAAAAAATAACAGAGACATAGAAATGGCGGAAAAGTCCTTAACCATACTATATTCCTCTCATAATGCAATGTACAAATAATGATAATAGTAAAAATAAATACGTGAGGAAGTTTGTCTCAAGATAGTGCATCTAGCTTGGACACTATGGTTGAGAAAATGTCTCAACCAAACACTGATCTAGTAGCCTAACTAGTTAGAAAAAATCTCTCAACCAACTAGGCCTAAACTAACTCCTAACCATGAGGAACAAACTCAATCTAGAAAGGTAGAATTAAATCTAAATTTCTTGAATTTAATTGATTTAATTATTTTGGACTTATAATTTTTTTAAACACATGAGGGTGAGGCTAACATTCGCCTCCCCAATGATAAGTCCAAAATAAGAACCAAGAACCATCTTCCAAGTTCTCATGCTGAAACTATTGATCCTCAGAAATAGTGCCTAAAAAATTGCCAAAGATGGATGCTGAAAAAAATTCCAATCTGAAGATAACATGAATCAAGTGCAAGCCTAATTCATCTCTAAATTTTTCTTGACAACTTCATCACGTGACAAGATGCAAAAGGATCCATCTGTCCTTTGCTTTCAATCAACATCCTTTATCCACTGACGAAATGTTGATGACGCCAACTGGTGAATTTGCTTTGTCTACTTATAAAATATTGAGAACGCCCATTGGCGAATTTGCTGATGTCAAAAATTCTCATTGTGGTTTTTTGAAAACTGCTCACTTCTGCTTTTTTTGTTGAATGCCCACTGGAAAATTTGTTAATGTGAAACTACTAGCTACTTGATGTTGATGATGGAAAAAATTGTTGATCGCCCACTAGCGAATTTGTTGATGTTGCCCACTAGATGCTTTGTCGATTCCCATTAGCTGATGAGGATTCCCACTGGCTTATTTGATGAAGACTTCCCACTGGCTACTTTTTGTAATGTTTTGAAGACTTTCAGTCTGACAACCACCTTTAGTTCTATTATCATTTCCCCCTTTATCAACGGAAAGGAGAGACAATCATTTGCAGTTGATTTTTGAACTCCCCCCCCTTTAGGTGTAGTAGAGTTTCTTCATTTTATTGTAGAATTGATCTTCATGTGAGACTGAATCCTTCGATAACACATAGGAAACTATTTGAATATAGATGACCACTTCCGAGTATCAATCCATGCATAATTGATCTTCACTCTGGGTGGTTTATTTCGCTTGCAACATCATTCAGATGAATGATTTTTTTTGCCACAATGGTGATGAGGATGGAGGTGAAAGAATTTACTCTCCATATGGCAATTTCGTTTACAATGGTTACACTTAACCATATTATGAGCATTGTCGAGAAAACCAACACTTACAAACTAAACTGGTTTTCAGAAATCTAGAACAAACAAAGTGTTTTCTTTGTTGTATCTTAAGCCATGTCGATATTTGTTGAAAGGGGTTTCTTCCCAAGTTCTGATCACCTTCTTGGAAAGATTACCCTGTTGTTGTTCTTCATACTTGCTACTGCTACTAACATTATGTTCTTGATTTATTAAACCTTCCGTATCACACTGGGCATCAAGCATTAATAGTTCATTTGTTTGACATGCTACATCAAACTGATTAATTTGATCTTTGGTACTACTAGTTGCATCATTAAGTAGTACAACTAGTTGGATAAGATCACTTGTGTCACAACTTATATCAACCTGATTGATTAGTTCATTAACTTTCTTGATTAGATCGTCTGTGTTGAAACCTTCATTAATATGCTGAATAAGATCACTTGTATCACAACTTTCATTTGTTGTTGTGATGAGGTCTTCTATGTCACAACTTACATTTGTCTTCCCTCTACTTTGTGCATCTAGTAAATCTTTCTTTTTAGTTAACTTAATTTGAAGTGCACGAATGAGTTTTTCTTTCACTTCGATCTCAATTTGAATGTCTTTCGTTGCTTCTAATGTACTAGTCATTTGATTGATTAAGGTTTGACTTTACTTCAACTTCCATTCTCGTATTTCAATTTTGTTCTGTAACTCATGGTTGCAATATTGCAAATATTTAATCTTTAGTTTTGCACTTTGGAGACATTTTCCTCCTTTACCCATTATGACTTTCAACATGCTCACTTGTACTGGCTTGCTTTCTTGCTTCATTTTTATTTATGATTACTTGTAACACTTAGGGGATTTGAAGATCTCTCTTGCTTGAATTATTGAACTTGTGTGCCTGATTTAGTTTATCAATGGAATGGTTGAACTCATGCTCGCTTGAACTTTGTGAATGCTTCAATTAGCTTGATGCTTGCTTGAAATTTCTATTAACAAATGAATGCATGCTTGCTTGAATTTTGTACTAGGATGAGGGTGTCAAATACCACGAAAAATGCACCCAATGTTTACAATGACAGATTCAAATGATATTGACTCACTTAATTTACTTAGTTGAGAAGAACTGACTCACTTTACCTCCTATAAATTCACAATTTTGGTGTCGGTTTCGATTGAGAATGCACCTTTACAATTCAACTCAATTTTATTTGAATTTGTTTACAAGTTAACTTACAAATTATGATTTTGCAAGTTACATAATGACCACTTGTCGTTGAATATTTATGTAGTCTTTTGAAATGAATGAGTATGTAGTTGCATTAACTTGATTGCGTTGCATGAATTTTCTTGTTGACGTAGAATGCTGATGTTTTCAACTTTGATTATGTGTTGGAGTTGCACAAATGCATGTGACTGTTTGTGCTTGATTGAATTCTCATTGCAACTTCTTAATTTCAGGTGCATTGATTAGTGTGCTTGTTTCATTCACTTTCTCTAGACTCCTTGTGCATGTTAGATAAGATAATTGTAGTGTCAAAACTAGACACAACACATGCACAATCAGTCACTGCACAAGGTGTAACTAAGATCCCCTTATTCAATTTCAAGTGGATCTAGGACACATCAACACTCCAAAAAATATGTCTTTATTAAATATTTGAAGCACACCATCTTTCACCTTAACAACATCGTCATGGAATATTCTCAAAGTTCCCAAAAAAAAATTTCTTCAAAACTAACTCAACCTCTTAGAAGTAAAAGCATTACTTCAAAATACAATAATTCGCTTCCCTATTTTTGAAATATTCACTTATCACTCCAAATTCACAAAATACAGCTTATCACTCCAAAAATATTTTACAAATTAAAAAACATACCCTTATTGCTCCATTTACTTTATCATGATTACAAATCTTTAAAAAAATTCTTTCATAACCTTATCTCTCCCAAAGCTCTTTCACTAATTTATGCTCTCTTAAAACTTAAACATATTAAAATCTTCGCATATCACACATATGTGATGGTACCCACTTTCTCTTCTTTATACAAGGTTTGTTTTTTTGTTTTTTTCTTACTTTTTAAAGTTAAAATAATTAAATAATAAAAGTTTTTCTTTAAAAACTTTTAACGATTAAAAACTATTCCCATTAATCTTATAACCAATGTTCATGGGAATTATGCATTAATGAAGATGAAGTATGCAAGCCAAACCTTATGAAGTATGATAATTTAATAATACCTTCCACTTATGCAAAAATATTGTTGATGTGGGTTGAAAGCGTTTTAAGGCTGATCAATCTACACGTTGTCCAATGATTTCCACATTGTCTCTCCCATGCGCAAAAGGAAAAATGAAAACTATTATGAGCATGGATAAATATGCTTCATTGTCATTGAATGAGATGATGACAAGATAATCATTGCCTCGACATCTCAACACAGGAGACATAACTCTCATCTCAACATAGGAGACATAACTCAGACTTTACATTATGTATTTAGCTTTCAAAATCATAGAGACCGCATCAAATCTGTCCACTAATCAATCCAAAAAGGATGTCATTCACATATTTCTCTCCACATCAACTAATCTTGTACCACTGGATATCAACAAATCCTACTGTCAAATCATGTTGCCTCTTTTTATGCTAAATATAACATCAATATAACATCATGTTTATGTTAGAGCGAATCCAAGTAGCAAGATATCACTGACATAGAAACAACTTCATGGCTAGATGGATTAGTTCATTTATTGGCGGTAAAATCTACAATTCAGCGTATAGCTGTTATTGTAATCGAATTGTTCCGAAATAGAATTCTACAAAATTTCTCAAGATTTCTATTGAGAATGGGCAAGAAGTAAAAAAATGACAGAGTCTCTAAATAACATTGACGATGATATGTCTTTGCATGTTGAGAATGGGATATCCAAACAAGAAATTTTTTCAGAAGTTGACAGTGGGAAGAAATTCCTTCAGAATTTAACAGTGGGATGAAAAATGGAGATGTTAAAAAAATATATGAAAACGTAGATGGTAGCCAAGAACTAGGAGTTAGTGGTGCATTGAGTGATAGAATGGATAGTGAGATTAGAGAAAAGCCTTATCATGATGTTATTGCATCAGATGTTTTAAAGAAGGATTCTATATCTAAAGATCGATATACCTTGGATACAGGGTCTCTTTCTTCGACCTTCACACATAGGCTTCAACACAATCTTCACGCACTCCACATTGCAAATATGACTCCACCCAAAGACAAATTCATTCTGCAAACATTCCATGCTTCAGATATTTGCAAACACATTTTTAATTCTCAATGTCAATGATAACACTTCTCAAGTTCACAACTTCCATCATAAACTTACACAACAAGCTTTACTTACACAAATTTAATTTATATTTGGGAAACTTCCACAATTCATATCCTCATCTCCAACGTAGATGTGATCGTTGCATTCTCCGAATCAATTTCTGTTCAAACCATTCTATATTCATGCTTTCATATCACTCAATCCACTCAATAAAATTCCATGCAAACTTCAATTCACCCTTTAATTACAAAAAATTGATATGTATTGAGAATCTCCATAGGGCTCTTGATACCACATGTAGAATATTAAACAAAATTAACACACATGAAAAAATACCAGAGACATAGAATTGGAAGAAAAGGCCTTAGCCTTACTATATTCCTCTCATAATGCAATGTACAAATAAATACATGAGGAAGTTTTTCTCAAGATAGTACGTCTATCTTGGACACTATGGTTGAGAAAATATCGCAACCAAACACTAATATAGGAGCCTAACTAGTTGAAGAGAATCTCTCAACCAGCTAGGCCTAAACTAACTCCTAACCATGAGGAACAAACTCAATCTAGAAAGGTAGAATTAAATCCAACTTTCTTGATTTTAATTAATTTAATTATTTTGGACTTGTAATTGTTTTAAACACATGAGAGTGAGGCTAACAATAAATATGACCAAAATTTTGGTCACGTTATAATATATTGTAAATTAGCTACTAATAGTCATATATATGCAAAATTTAGTCATTATTTGAAACCATTTAATGAACAAATAAATATGAATAAACTTTTGTCATGTTATAACATACTCTAAATTAGCTACTAATAGATGTATATATGCAAAATTTAGTCATAATTGGTAATCACAAATTTATCTTTTACAGTAATCATTTATGCTTTTTTGGTAGTTTCATATTCATTATATAAACAAATGATTTAGTAGTTTATATTCATTTAATTTACTTTCATTAATAATCATTATAAACGACCAATCCAGTTGTATATTTATTTTATTTGTGTTCATCATCAATGAATATAAACTACTAATTTAGTGGTTTTATGTTGATTTTATGTGTTCATTATTAATCGACATAGCTTAATTAGTATTATTTTGGGGCTCAATTAACAAAAATGCCATACAATGTGCATGATAATCTAATATGAAAACACAAAGTTATATGTTAATTACAATAGTAAATAATATCAAGTACAACTATAAATAATTTTTACCACATAAATTATATTATATGAAATGTCAAATATTACAATATGAGTTTCCTGTTGGGAACACTTATTGCCATTAAACCAAAGCCCACAGGTATTAGTGAGTGATCACATTTCCAGAGATAAGAATCCATAAGAGGCAGTTGGTCTGTGTCACGAAACACACGAGGATCCATTAGGGGAGTTTTCAGGTCTAAAATGGGCCTCCTAAGGAAATTATAAAATAATATTAGATTACATCTTCAGATTTTAGAGGGAAGAGGGAAAAACTACTTTTTCATCTCGTATTTTCAACTTATCGCCCTATGGGTTTACTCAAATTTCGAGCGGGAGTACACATTGTATGTAAAATTTAATTCCACATCAGAGGAGTACCCATGTTGCATACTTTTGATGCACCCTACTACACAAAAAATGAGAAATACATGAAAAACGTGATTGCGATCGCATTGTTTCATGTAGTAGGGTGCATCCAAAGTATGCAACATGGGTACTCCTTTGATGCAAAATTAAATTTTACATACAACGTGTACTCCTTCTTGAAATTTGAGTAAAAACTTAGGGAGATAAGTTGAAAATATAAGTTGAAAAAGTAGTTTTATTATTTTATTATTTTTTAATCTTTATATTTTTTTACCGCAAAAAAGGTGAATCATCCCCCATGGTTGCATCATAATCTTGAATCCTATTAGTTCTTATAAATTTTATTTTGGTTGTACATTTTTATTAGGAGGCCCATTTTACACCTCAAAATTTCTTTAATGATTGGTTTATCTAATGTCCAACAATCTCCCCCCAACATGAGTCGCGTGTGTAAGAAACTCATGACCTACACTCTGATACCACTTGCTGGGAATCACAATTCCCGTTAAACTAAAACTCGTAGGTGTTAGTCAAAAATCACATCACTAGAAATAAGGATCCATGAGAGGTGGTCATTCCATGTCACGAAACACACATGGAGCATGGTTTATCAAATGTTTAACAATCTTAGTATCCCTGTGTGGAAAAGAAAACAACAAGTGGGAGAATGTTGGGTGTGTTTTATATTCTTTTCATGACTAATCACATGTTTAGGGGGGGTCACAAGGTGATGGACTTACCTATCATTTTGTGCATGGTTTTTCCATATTGTTTTGGGCATCATGGTTTTCTGCCCATGATATTTTGTAGATCTGATCAAGGGAACTACCATTATGTTCTAATGTAGGGTGAATGGATTGGTGTTTATTAATGCTTCAACATGTATATATGTGTGTGTGTTCGTGTTTTACCATTGAAATGAATATAATCAAAAACCAATGTGGTAGTCCCGATTTTTGGATCGAGGGGAATACCTTTGTGTATATTTGTTTTATGTTCTCAACATTTTTTTTTTTTTTAAGAATTCGTTTGCAGGTAATTACTGTGCAGGGTTAAAGCCTACATTTTGTATCAGATTTGTTCAACTTCAATGTGATGCCTTTGATGCTGAGGGGTTTTTTCTCGAGCTTGTGGCAGACCCAGTTCAGTGGGAGATCTATGAGATTGATTCTTGCAGTGAAAGAAGATGGCGATTAATGGGATGATAGAGATCGAGAAATTTAATGGTCTGAGTTTTGAGTTGTGGAAGTTGAAGATGGAGGATCTACTCGTGAATAAAGATCAGTGGATCACAATAGATTCAGGCACTAAACCAATGAAAATGTCAACAAAAGATCAGGCGAAGTGGGTCAGAAGGTAAAGAGAAAAATATGGTTGTGTGTCTCAAATTGAGTATTGTTAAATGTATGAAGGGAAACTACGACAAAGGATTTGTGGGTCAAGTTAGGGACTCTATACCAATCTAAGTCTTTGGTGAAAAAAATGTTCCCATGGAAAAAGTTGTATAACCCAAGGATGAAGGATGGAGACTCGATGAAAGAGCATATGAATTTCGTCAATACTATGGTAAGCCAGTTGTTATCTTTTGATATATAAATTCCAGATGAAAATAAGTGCATTAGTTTGTTGTGTTCTCTACTAGATTCATGGGATAGTCTAGTTGTTGCAATAGGTAGTGATACAAATACCTTGAAGTTTGATGAAATAGTCTCATCCTTATTGTGGGAGGAGATGAGACAAAAAAATATAGAGATCCAGAATGGAGATGCCTTGTCTATACGAGGACAGTCCAAAAATAAAAATAAAAATAAGTTCTCGAGTGGGAGATCTAAATCTAGAGGGAGATATAAATATCCAGGAAAACTTGTAAAGTTATGTTAGAAATGCGGAAAGAAATGGTACTAGAAAAAGGACTGTAGATCTATAGCTCCTGAGAAAGGAAAGGGATATGATGATGCTCCTTTTGCGGATGTGAAAACCACCTCAGATGAAGGTGGGGATGTGTACTTGTCTTCTTATTCAAGTACACATGTAGATCACGAGGCATGGTTGATTGACTCAAGTGCATCCTTTCACTTTACTCCCCATAGGGAGTGGTTCTACGAGTATGAGAAATATGATGGTGGTGATTTCTTCTTAGGGGATGATAGGAAGGACAGAATCATTAGACGTATAAAAGTCAAGATGAAGTTGCAAGGTGGAAGGATTGAAACACTTCTCCATGTTCTGCATATTCTTGCATTTGCCAGAAATTTGAATTATGTATGGGAGATGGATGATGTAGGTGTAAAAGTAGTGTTCAAGAAAGATACCTGCAATATGTTTCAGGGAGTACTGGTATTGATGTGGGGAGTTCAGATTGGAACTTTGTACAAGCTTCTAAGTAGCACTATTATTAATGGGTGCAACAGTTCTATGGTTTCTGAAAGTGGAACAGAACACCTATTGGTCTTTGGATAAAATACCATGTTATGGAATCAAAGTCTTGAAAATATTGGAGAGAAGGGCCTTTGATTACTCCATGGTAATGGTATAGTAGAAGGTATGTCTAATTTCCCTATGGATTTTGATCTATGTGAACATTGTGCATATGGGAAATAGAATCGGGTGAGTTTGCCCTCTAGTGCTAAGAGGGTGAGAATGATATTAGAGCTTCTGCACAATGATGTGTTTGGACCTGTGTTGGTTCAATGAATGGGTAATTTTGTGTATTATGTCTCCTTTATAGATGACTTCTCAAGAAATAAATGGATATATTTCCTCAAGAATAAATTTGAAGTCCTTGACATGTTTAAAGATTTTAAGGCTCCGGTGGAAAATTAGATAGAGAAGAAGATCAAGGTGTTGAGGAAAAATAATGGTGGAGAGTTTAGAAAGAAGGAATTTGAATATTTATGTAAGAAGTTTGGTATAACACAACATAATACTACTCTATACACACCTTAGCAAAATGGAGTTGTAGAAATAATGAACAGGACGTTGATGGAAAAGGAAAGAAGCATGCTCAGTTGTGTCAGGTTAGGACAAGAATTTTGGGAAGATGCAATGGAGATTGTATGTTACTTGGTTAACAAATTACCTTCATCAGTGTTGGAGGATAATACTCTATATTTGGCTGTGATGCATATGTACATATTTCAAAGGAGAAGAGAACCAAGTTGCATGGTAAATCTAAAAGGTGCATCTTTAGTGGGTATAAGGATGGTTTAAAATGTTATAAGATTTGGAATTAAAATGTTATAAGATTTGGAACCTAGAAACAAGGAAGGTTGTATACAACCGAGATGTGGTGTTTAGAGAGGTGAAAGATGTTATTAAATGTGAGGTCCTTCCAAAGAAATTTGAGAAGATAGAATTGGAGCTAAAGGAGGAAGAACAAGAATTCGAATAGGAAGAGCCACAAACTCCAGCTTTGAGAAGATCAGTTCGAGAGAGAAAGTAGCCAGAAAGGTATATTCCATCTTCTTTTTGTTCAAATTTTTCTTTATTGATTATTGGTGATGATCCAAAAACTGTCACGAAGGCAGTAGATTGAGAGAATGGAAAACTCTAGAAAGAGGCCATGGTTGATGAAATGGAATCTTTGGTCAAAAATGAGGCTTGGGATTTGGTGGAGTTGTTGGATGGAAGGAAACCCATTGGAAGAAAATGGATTTTTAAGAAGAAGATGAATGCAGAAGGAAAGTTTGAGAAATACAAAACTCGGTTGGTAGAAAAAGGATATTCCCATGTGTCAGGAGTTCATTTTGGTGGTACTTTTTCTCATTTTTCCAAGTTAACTTCTATTAGATTACTTTTATCTGTTTTTGTTGTTTTTGATTTTGAGGTAGCACAAATGGATGTGAAGACAGTATTTCTTCACAGAGATATGGAAGAAGAGATGTACATGAATCAACCTAAAGGATTTGTAGTGAAGAGTAAGAAAGAATTGATATGTAGGTTAAAAAAGTCTGGGTATGGGTTAAGACAATCACCAAGGATGTGGTATAAAAAATTTGATACATATATACGGGGACTTCGCTTCACCGTAATTAAATTAGATCATTGTGTGTAGTTTAAATTAATTGGTGACTATCTTTTTTATTTGGTCTTGTATGTGGATGATATGTTGTTAATTGGAAATGACAAAGAAATTATGCAGGATTTAAAGACCCAATTGTCCTCCAAATTAGACATGAGAGATCTTAGTGCTGCAAACCATATTTCGGGCATGGAAATTAAATGAGTTCGGGCATAGAAGAAGCTCTCGTTAAACCAAAGGAAGTATGTCGAGACAATACTGCAGAGTTTTAATATGCAGGATAGTAAACCAGTGAATGTTCTTATTGTTGTAGGTGTAAATTTATTTGTTAAATAGTGTCCCAAGACACAAGAAGAGGAAGAGGAGATGTCCCATTTTCCATATGCAAATGCATTTGGTAGCCTAATGTATTCAATGGTCTATACTAGACCATACATTACACATACACTGGGAGTATTGATCAAGTTTATGTCAAAACCAGGGAAGGAACATTAGACAACAGTGAAGTGGCTTTTCAGGTATTTGTGTGGCACTAGTGATTATGGTCTTTGTCCTATAACAAGTGAGTGAACCTACCTATGATTTTTTGTATGGGGTTTTCACATGGTTTTGGGAATGATGATTTTCTTCCCATGGTATTGTGTAGATCTGGTAAAGGGAACTACAGTTATGTTCTAATATAAGGTTAATGGATTGTGGTTTATGAAAGGCTTGGAATGTATATATATGTATTGTAACATTAAAATAAATATAAGGAAAATTCAATTTGGTAGTCATGGTTTTGAGATCCAAGGGAAATCTTTGTGTATATTTGTTTATGTTCTCTCCATTATTTATTTTTTTGTTTTAAGAACTCATTTGTAGGTAATTTTTGTACAGGGTTAAAACCTACATTTCCAACTTAATATCGGTTGGAGTACAATTTACACATGAAATATTGTTTCATCACTTCAAAACATTTTCATTATGTTTCGAAGGCATTGTAGGTGAATTCACCAATTCTAAAGACTGGTTCTCTTCTCTCTTTCTTTCTGCATTTGTCACTCCAGTGTTATTGTTCTCCTCTTTCTTCAATTCATTCTTCTTACTTTCAATATTGAGATCCTCTTCTGAAAATGAAAGAAGATAAAATGCACAATATAATACATGAGAAACGATGAACACTAAAATATAAACTAAATTAGACTATGAAGTATTTATACAACATGTACCTCAACATCAACAATGTCAATGTCATTTTCCCCAAAAAAAATAAGAAACATGTATAGATTTTCTTCAGTTGGGTGATAGTGGCTACTATGTGGCCAGATACCATGTATAATCAAAGAAAATAAAATGTCACCATAGAAATGCACATCTTAGGAACTTAGTATTCAACCTTAAAAATAAGATTAAGCACAATCATGCCAATTAAGAGACATGCTAAAAATCTTAGGCTATAGATAACTTGTGAAAACAAATGGAAAGAAAAAAATAACATATAATAAATAATGTATGGCAGTTGGCTTCCAAATTTCATCATAGAAGAAAATATTTCTCCTATGGTTACCCATACATGTAAACATAAAAAATTTCCCAAACTTGTAGCTACTAGCAATTTTTGAAGATGGATCACTTGCCCTGCTTGAGGTGATAAAATTACTTGAAAAGAAAGATCACCAACTCCATGGAACCATAAAAAAAGATATCATAACCTATAAGGAAATAATGCACATACAATTCAATTATTTGTAAAGAATTTTTCTTTTTAATGTTCATACTATACCTTTTAACTTTTATACATAACAAGTCTATTTGAAAAATACAATTAAAAATGACTTAGGGATAAAATATGGTTTTTCAAGAAAATGACAATTCTAAGTGTACACTACAATTCATAAATAAACAGTAAAAACATCAAACATGTAGAATTACACACCAATAAAAGGAATCACTAACTAAACTATAAATTTTAATTTTATTAATCTTCAAAATTCAAATTCTACTTAATCTTGACCAAACCACCAAAAAGGTCTCTTTAAACAACAATGCCACGACAATGGAAAAACAAGCTTGTTTTTGTATTACTTTTTCAAGAAAAGAACCATTATAATTTGTATTATTACAAATGATGGTTTTATAATCAAACATCCCTACAATAAAATATGATAAAATATAGATTGGTTCAAGCTCTTAAACTCGTAAATTTCACAATATAGATTTCCTATAAGTTGCATAAAAAAAAAGAATTATCCGTTTTAATCCTAGAGATATATAACAGAGACTCTCAAATTGCAATCATTAAAATATTGAAAATATTTGGTATAAACATCCCCAACAATTTCCTGCTTGAAATGGGGTAATTAAGGACCTAATCTTCGATATAGGTCATTTGTTGAACGCCCCATCCATGAAGTTCAAAATGAGCATACAAAAAACTATAGAGAAAATTTCATGTACCTAATTAGTGGGGACTTGAAAATGCATCAGAACTTGAAATACACGAGCCAAAAGAGCAACACCACAACTTACTCTTCACACACAAGACTTGTTATGTACTCATTTCACTAAAAAAATCTTATCACAATATTGTTTTTTTTCTTTAGATTTCCATGTACGCGTAGAAGATATTTGGATTGGAAATATAGATAAGTACTTTCAATGTAATAAATATGTTGATGAATGTAATATTCTCTCAGCAATAATGAACATGAAAATGAAGAAGATCAAGGTGGAAAAACTAATACAAAGTCCTCACTTTGAGTCAACCATCTTAGCAACTAATTGAACCTATACCTTACGCCACTCAAAGAATATGGTGTAATGATTGTCAAGGACTAGTTAGATGCACATCATAGATTATATATTTGCAAGAATAGAAGTGTGGTGTGTTGTTGATCAAGGGGGAGCCTATGATTGTGCAAGAGATAAACAATCCTATGACATTTTGGAAAATTGTGATAATAGCAGTTCAAATTGTCCTTTAGAAAGGGATGCAAATTCTAAAGGGATGGAGGATGAAAGGATGAGAATCCAACCTCATATGAAAATCTTGTCTTAAAGTCTTTAAATATACAATTTTGAAAGACTTTTTGGGCTTACATCCTTAAATAAAATATGCCTTCCTCATTGACTTATTGTAAGGTACTCAGCCAATGTTGAACACTCCTTACTCTACGACAAAATCAAAATTTATGGAATTCAAGTTGAAATTATAAAGGAAATTGGAGATATGTCTTATTAGATGAAGTGTCTCTCCTTTGGAATCACAGTTTGTATTTTTACTAAGGGATGGTAAAACAAAAATGTGCAAAAGGAAACAAAAGTTCAATGTTGGTGAAAACTAAAACATCTTAATGGAAACAAATGGGCACCCTCATAAAGAAGAAAACATTTGCATGTCATTCATAACTACAAGATTGAGTTCCTTAATACAAAACAACTAGGATAAAACCCTAATTCTTGTTGTTGAACATTTTGAACTTGTTCACGATGATATTGTGGGTGAACATGTTCCCCTCAATCAAGGTGTTATTTTTTATGTTCCTAATGTTGGTGTTGATAATAAGATTGTTGGGCTTGCTACTGAATTCGGTGTGGGTGTTGTTGCACACTTTGTGTTGGATATTATTTCTACACATGTGGTGATTGTGGCTGAAATTATACATGTCATTAATTTATTGATGACTAAATATGAATTTTCGGTCTCTGTTCCAGTGGTTGTTGTGGCTTAAAAGGGGGTTGTGGCTGCTAAGGATGTGGATAGGGTGGTTATGGTGGTTGAGGAGGTTGTCATGTTTGTAGAGGTGCCTACACTGGTTGAACATGTTGGGGATGAGTTTTTTGGTTAAGTCCCTATTGTTGAGCTGAGACACTACTAGGAAGGTTTCGTGGAAATGTTTTAGGCCTACTAGGAGAAAAAGGAGGTACAAAAGTAGGAGGTAAAGGATGATACTGAGAGACAGAAGTTTGACTAACCCTCTATGTAGACGAGCTCCCAAATACATTATCACCAGAGGTGGAGGTAGTGGGATAACTGGAGTAGGTTGAAAATGCATACCAGATATAAGATGAACAATTGATGTTTGTGGATATTCCCACACAACGTAGAGGGAAGAAAATGGTAGATTTTTTGGAGGAAAAGGTGGAGGAGGTCTTATTAAAGCAATGGTCTCATTAGAAATTCTAGTAGTAGTTGAGACACTAGCCAATGGAGTTGTTGAAGTATCAAAAAGAGGGCAAGGAGGGGTGGCTGGGGAAACAAAACCATAACTAGCTAAACATTGATGTTATGGATGGAATTGTATAGGTGGAGGTAGATGAAGAGGAACTTATAACAGAGAACGAGTACTACATGGAGGTAATGTTTGTGCCACACTAATATTCATGTTGTTGCTTGTCACACATAGTAATATTTTGGAGCAGTTGGTTTTTTATCTCTTCTAGGAAATGGTGGAACTGCAATATTTGTAGGAGAGTCAAATGTATGGAAAGGTGAACTTGAAGGGAGAGGAGGCTATATATCACTTGTGAAATGTATGTAAGGAGATACATAGTTAGGAATAGCTTCCATCACTTGAGGAGTTACACAAGAAGGAAATTTTGGAGGTGGTGGAACAACTAGCAGTGGTGCTGCACGTAAATGACCTTTCTATTCAAAATGGGGTTGGGGCTGGGTTACAATTAACAATAGGCCAAGACTAGCTTGTGGTTGAGTTAATCTGTGATGAGAAATAGGGAAAGGAAAAGGCCCTCGTTCTCCCGCGTGGACAACTCCCGATACATATTTTTTATCATGAAATGGTATTGTCATCTCTATTGGCTTAGATGTAACAAGTCTCCCATATAAATTATATGTTATGGACATCATATTTGGTATTTTGTTATCAAATTTATCATGAGTTAATGTTATTTCTCCGCTTGGACTTTTCTTTCCTTTTCCTTGGTGAAGAGCAAGGCTTTCATGTATGATAATACCACCCCCAAGTTGTGGAAGAAGGTCCCTAGAAACTAGGCGTATAGAATTAACACGTTCAACTATGTCCATTATTGTTCCCTTGCTCACTGGACTAAATTGTGGAGAACCATTGTGGTTATGTTATGGTTTATCAACAAGGTATTTATGTGAATTTCCTTCATGCAAGTCCATTGGTGAGACGTCTAATTCATAAACAAATTGCATCTTGATATTGGTTTCTTGTAAGTCATCTTCAAGGTGAGACTTCAATTCTGTGGATTAATTATTTTTATCAACACTTCTCTCATTCTCAGGTGTCAATTATTACATAGGATTTTGCAGGTCTCCATCAGCTGAAGCTACGAGTTGTTGGTGTTCTTATTGTCTAGCCATAAATTCATCCACATGAATAGATGGTGGCCTACCACTAGCAAACCCTCCATGCTAAACATTAACAACATTGGAGCTTATAACAATACCATCATTGTTTCTCTCTCTTGCAACATAATCATCATCATGCATAGAAGATGGTCTACTAGTATTAGGTTTGTGTTGTCGAAATGTGTTTCTTATAGTTGGACCAGATGAGGAAATAATTGAACCTCCTATACAAAAAAATTATCCAGTGGCTTTGGCTTCTCCCACAACTCCTGAACCAATTCCATCTTCTCTTTGATGCCTATTTGGGCCATTGAATGAAGCCAACTTTCTCTTTAATGAAGACACATGCAATTTAGGCCTATCTAGTGAAGAATTTTGGCACTCCCACATAAAGTTTTCTACAAGAGACCCTACAAACTAAGAATCATCAACTATTTTAATAAACAAAACTGAGTCTTTATTTTTTTCATTGGAGTGTGATGAATATTTTGCAATCTACATTAGAAATTTTGGATTAATAGATTGATAAGGTGCCAACTCCCAAGATCAAATTGTAAGCTCAATTACAGAAGATGGAAGCTCTTTTTTTGACACTATCTCTGACAACTAAATTATACCTATAGGTTTCTTTAATAAATGAATCATTGCTCTGAAAAATTGCGTAGTCTTCCATCATAAAATATTAGTTAGTAGAGAGAAATAAAGATAAGAAAGAACTAGATTAAAATGAAACATGCTTAAAGAAACACATTGGCTTCAAAGTCTGTTACCTGCTTTAAGGTAGTCCTTGTGTGCAAGGAAACATATGTGCTATGCAAAGCTATTTTATTATTAAGAAGGTTCATCATTGCAAACACATATTTCAACTTTTATTCAATATTGGACTTTTCTTTCCTTTTCCTTTGTCTACTGTAAGGCTTTCATGCCTGAAAATACTACCATCAAGTTGTGTAACAGGGTTGCTAGAAACTAGGCCTACATAATTAACACCTTCAACTGTGTCCATTATTGTATCCTTTCTCACCAGAATAAAATATGGAAAACTACTAGGCTTATGTTCTACATCATTAACAAGATATTGAGGTGAATTCTCTTCAAGTAAGTTCACAGGTGCAGATTTTATAAAGCCATCGAACTATGGGAATTGCACCAAGTCTTCTAATTTTATTTTTTTTGTAAATTTGTCTACTCCTATTATTATACAAAACGTTTACATCGAGGCAGGCCTCAAAAATCTCTCCATACTGACTATGGATTTAGCAGTGCACTTACATTGGAGGGAAAAACTTCCCTTTGAACTGGCATGACCAACAAATAACCCGGAACAGACCGACAGACTATTGGTAGCTGACTCAACCCATCTATACCAAAAACTACCCAGAGAGTATTACAAACGGAGGTAGAACCGTGCTGAGTCCAAGCATGGACGGAATTGGAAACAGACTTTGACCTAAACAAAGCTAAGCAAGACATTGACCTTATCAAAAACCTCCAAGCGAAGCAAGCGGAGACCTAAATCCGGCAAGTGAACATCAGTGAGAAATGAAGGCGACCGTCTGATACCTTAGCTAGATCAAAAAGACGAAGGCGAGCTCATACGTCCACAGAGGTAGAGGGTTGCTGCTCAATGATCCTGCACCCATATTGGTCTGAGGCGCTAGAGTCAGTATGTGGGACATCCACTTTCACTGGCTCGTTTGGACCCGCAACCGCACCAGAGGTCTCCATAGGCTGAATTCCTTGACAGTGGATAGGAGATGGCTACCTAGGCTCCGAAGAGGCTCTGGGTTGAGCTGAATTGTCGCACTTCTCAATCTTGACGGAAACAATATAGGTGGAATTGTCCAGGGTACAAGGGATACGAAAGCGGGTGGAGGGATGAATACTGTGCGCACAGGCCGCTGCACGAGCCCTCCCTCTACCCCTTCCCCTGCCTCTCCTTGTAGTTTGGGATTCAATTTCTTCGGAGGAGGAATCTGTGGCATTGGAGGAGCGCTGTTGGATGGCCCTCCCTCTAGAACCACCTCAAGACCCTCCCCTTCTGCTGATGAGACAGAGCCGTTCACGCGGCATGCTGAAATCCCAGGTGAAGTGACGCAAGATCCAGGAAAGCTCCGAGAACTAGGAGGGCGCAGAGAGCCGAGGCACAATGAGCTGAGGCACACTAAGCCAAGAAGGGGTAGCGAACAAAGGCACAAAGAGAATAGGCACCAAGAGCCATAGAGGAGAGGCGATAGAATCACAGAGGGGCGTATTGAGATAAGGCACAACGAGCCTCAGAGGAATTGCAATAGAAGCACCGAGGGGCGAGGAAATGAAACTCAAGGAGTGACCACTACAGAAGGGAGAGCCAAAGCTGGTAAGCCTAGGACAGAGGTCGAGATTCCCAGAGGCAGAGACAGAGACCTTCTATGCTGAAGGCCAAGGTCTATTCCTATGAGACCAGGGCCGAGTCCTATGAACAAGCAGTGACCAAGACAACCGATGCAGCAGAGGCCGAGACTTCAGGTGAGACAGAGCCAGCGGAGGCGAGCTCTTATAATGGCACATTGAGGCTCCCAAAGCTATAACCAGAACCCAACAGAAGATCTGCTACCAAATCGCCAGAGAAACGAGCTGCGGGAGCTCCATCGTGCTGCAGAGGGCGGACTGCAACGAGTAGTTAATAGCTGCATTCATTATAAACTTATGGGGAAGGCATGCCATCCAATTTTCCTTACACGTGGCGGGTTTGAGCTGCCACTTTCCTAGTGGGAACATCGCCAGTGTACCATTCTCCATGTTAATCACCCGCAGCCGGGGACCGAGTCTTCTAATTTCGAAACAACTTCCAAATTGGTATTGATTTCATGTATGCCATATTCAAGGTGAGACTTCAATTCTCAAGATTTAGTATTTTTTATCAACACCGCTCTCAACATCAAGTGGTAGTGTTTGCATAGTTTTTTGTAGGCCTCCACCAACCAAAGCTACTAGAACCTGGCATTGTTTTTGTCTTGCCATAACTTCATCCACATGAATAGTTGGTGACCTACCACCAGTAGATCCTCCACATTGAACATTAACAACATTGGAATTGCTACTCATACCATCATTATTTCTCTCTCTTGTAACATAATCATCCACATGCATAGAAGGTGGTCTAATAGTATTAATTTTGTGCTGCTGAAATGTGTCGCTTCTAGTTTGACTATATGAGGAAACAATTGTACCTCATATACAAAAAAACTAGCTATTGGATTTGGCCTCTACCACAACTCCTGAACCAATGCCATCTATTCTTTGATGCCTATTTTTGCCATCCACTAAAGCCAATCTTATCTTTAATGAAGACACAAGTAATGTAGGCCTATCTGGTGATGAATCTGGGCACTCCCACATAAATCTGTTTTTTTCATTGGAGTGTGCTCATTATTTTGCAATATTCATTAGAACTTTTCGACTAATAGATCAATGCGATTGCAACTCCCAAGATGAAACTGTAAGATCATTTGCAGAAGATGGAAGCTCACTTTTTGGCATTATCTATGATAGTTGAATTACACATGTTGATTTATTTAAGAAACGAAGCATTTCTCTGACAGTTGTCCTAGTCTGCTATCATAAACTATTAGTTAGTAGAAAGAAAGAAATACAATAAAGAACTATATTAAAATGAAACATGAGTAAAGAAACACATTATATTCAAGATATGTTACCTACTCTAAGGTAGACCTTGTGTGCAAGGAAACAACTATGCTATGAAATTTTATTTTCTTACTAAGATGGTTCATCATGGAAAACATATATTATAAATTTTCTTCAATTTGATAGTCTGATGACCTGAAATCAAGTCCAGAAAGAGACTTCAAGGTGACAAAACCATGTGCATTACAAGAAAAAATAGTTAGCTAAATCATGTATGAATCTACATAGCAAATAATGTGAATATTAATAGTCTGTGTGGTATTTTTGATGCAATGGAAAATGTGTGATGCAATCCATATAGCACATACAATGAGGAGATGCAACAAAAAGCATGTGCTAGAAATATCAATGTGAAAATTGAGATATATGACAAATTTGTATTGCTATATATGAACCTATGAAATAAATATATTATTAACCAAGGAATGTGAATATATTCGTTGAAGAAACTAGATGTAGATGCTACAACCAAATATCACAAACTATTCAAGATTATGTCACCAAGAAATGGATAGGGATATGGATATAGATCCGCCTGAATTTTGAAAAGCCAAGATTCAGATGTTGTGTGGAAATGCCACATACAAAAAATACAATAATATTTTTTTAAATTTCAACAACATAATTTGAAGTTAAAAATCAAGACCATTGAATCACAACATTATAACTATAATCATTAGATAAATTAAAAATATGAATACTAAAATCATGATGCATCATGCCTTATCAAACTTGAGTGTTTCATCAATAATAATTCTATTGATATGATGATGTAGAGTAGGCCTAAATACACATCTAGAAATGGTTGTACATCCTCATCATCTAAATATTTCAACTCTACATCATGATGAACCTGTCATCTTCCTTAAAAAAATAAAAATTCCTGGCTAGTTATGATGGTAAATGAATACCATAAATTGTTTGAGAACATACTATAGTCTATGTATCATACTTTTCTAGGAGGAGTCCTCAGCTAGAGTTGGACGGGATTGATATAATGAAAATTTCAATGACACATACATCTTTTGTGCACAAATAAAATTGAAAACTAAGGATCGATATATACATATTATTATCTATATATTGTCTCAAAGATTTCTCTGTGCATTCCCACTACCATTATCAAAAATTGAAAATTAAAAATTTAGTCTCTTAAACTTTCTTGCTGGCATTATCATGTTCTATACAACCTACAGGTTACACATAATTAACAACTTATAAAGGTATAAAATATACAATTTAATAATAGGTAGTCGAAGTAAAAGTATAAATAAAATATTTTCTACTTAGGGTTTCAAACAGGTGGAAATTATCCTTTAAAAAAGAACAAAGAAAAACACAAACTCAGCTACAAGTAATGAATAACTTACTTATATAGGTATACAATCTACTTATTAATAATAAGTAATCTAAATAAAATTCTAAATATAAGATTTTCTACTTTGGCTTTCGAAAGGTGGTGAATATTATTAAGAAAAATTATAAAAACAAACCCTAAAAATCTAGTGTTATTTTCTTTGGATCTGGTGTCTTAGAGCTAGCTGGTAGAGGATCTATTTTCACAACATGGGGTCCATTTTCGGGTTTGTAGAATATATTAACATGGAAAATCTAATGAGCACTAGTATTGCAGCAAGGATGTTGCAACTCCTGGGCTACCAACTTTACTTATCAACCCTGGGTTCGTACAAACTTGGAGGTGATAGTGCTATATGCACAAGTAAAAGTGAAGGTCCTGCCTGCTGTCACTATTCATCTGGAAAGAGACCCCAGGGGTTCCAAGCTAGAATTATATAGAGTTAGAAGAATCTTGATTCGTTTATAGAAGAAGAGAAAATCTACTCTAATAGAGCTACTCTACTGTAGTAATGAAGAAAAAAACATGTAATGCTAAATCAAACAATGTCCTAATTAATGATTTAAACAACTATGCTAAGAAAAATTTCTAAATCAACACTAAGCTAAAGCTGCTATCTAAGCTGCATAAGTGAAGATAATCAAACAATACTAATGTGTAAGCAAGAAAACTAAACTAAATCTCTTCTCACGTTTTTTGGTTTTTTAGGCAAAATCAAGTATGAAAATTAATTGTTCCTATGGATGTGACATGTGGATGGGAGGTGATTGAGGATGTCTAAAAGGCTTATGGAGTGGTTGGATGGTGTGGAAGGGTCCTAGGAGACTTTTTGTGACTTCCTAGAGGTTCCCCATCAATTCGGCCTCAAAACAAGTCGTTTTAGGAAAACCTACAGGATGTACTAGAAACCTATAGGATGATCCTGTAGGAATTACAAGAAACCTGCAGGATATAACAAAGTGCTAATTGTGAGGTGTTGGAAGTGTTGGGAAGCTTGGAAAAGGTGTTTGATGAGTGGGATGGGGTGATCGAAGGCCTAGGAGCACTCAAGATCCAATATCCAAGATAATGTATGGATAGATTCACTCAATGTATCTACGGTAATTTCAATGAAAAATGACGAAAAAGACTAGTGAGGGTGATGGCAGAACAAGAGATGGATAGGGTTGATGAAGTGGAAGGTGGCTTTTGGTGATGAAGTCTGGGTTTCCTCCTGAAGTACCTGCTTTTCTTAAAACATGTGTGTTTTCCAATAACTATGTAACAAGATACATTTTCATATAATAGAAAAAAATGAATCAATTGCCTATATTATGCATGAAGAAAGTGCTGAAGGGAATTAAAGCATGAATGAGATATTATTTCAGAAATGGAGATGGAAAATGATAATAATAAAATGAGAAAAATACTTAATCAAAGAAAATAAACTTCAAAGCTCATGCAAGAATTAGAAATCTATGTTTTTGGGGCTGCTGAAGGGTCTGTTCGTCAAGTCATGGTCTCAAAGGGAGGAAGTGAGGTCGAGACACCTACTGACAACCTTATGGTGATCCTTTTTCTCCTTGCTAACCTACTAATTGAAAGAAGGCACAAATGGAAGAAAACTAACATACAACCAATCTAACCTACCGTGTTGTAATGCAAATGCAGCTACTAAGCAAATGAACAATTAAACTATGAATCTCTGCTAGCATACATGTACAATAAAGAGGAGCCTTAGCTGGTAGGGTTGGGCCCTAACCCAAGAGCTTCATCTCTCTGAGTTAACTCAGTGCTAGCTCAAAACAAAACTTATTATTATTATCAAAACAATGGATTAAATAAAAAATTGTCACAAGTCTTGCAGCTCGAAAATAGAGTAGAGCTTTACAATCAACAATCTCCATCCTACTAAGGTTCTAGGCCTCTCTACTTATACATTTGAAGTCTCCAATGACTTCCTTAAAATTAGGGAGGCTCAACACCCAAACTCAAGATAAACTGGTGCTTTGTCTTTCACTTGCTCAGCTGCCTTCTAGTCCTCATGATTTGGTTGTTTGCACTCTGAGCGGATGGAGGAATATTTAAATGGAGGGGTAGTAAATGAGGAGGATATCCATACTATAACTCCTCTCCCTAGTTCCATTCGATTTTTTACCAAGATCTTTGCCAAAGTTCCATGCTTTTATCATTTAATCCTACATTAAATGGACATTAGACCATAAAGGAAAATATCCAACTCTAACTCATCATATAAACAAAATATAATCAAAAGTATGCAATAAGTTATGCGAATAGTTGGTTTGACTAAGCTAGGAGGTGAATTAGGGCCCATATAATTACCCAGTGATGAGGCTCATCATCACCCCCCTATTGAAATGGTTTCTCATCCTCTGAGCAACTTAGTCAATATCCATGTCCTTCATGGCTCTGGTAGCCTCTCTGACATCCCATGCCTCTGTTGTGGCCTCTTCTTCTTGTTCATAGAAGCCTACGTTCTTTTCTACTTCTTCCCATTGCCTCTTTTCTTCTTCTTCTTTTCTCCCTTCTAGCATCCCTAGGACTAGTGGTGGACTAAGTTTTAGGCCTATCCAATTGACCTTCAACCTTTACATTGATTTCTTATACATAGTTGTCCTATTAAGTGCCTCTCTCAACGTTTGAGGGGTGTCATATTCTCTTATCTTCAAGTTGTGTGGCAGTGTGTTCCATCTCCTTAGGCAGTCATGTATACTATCATCTCCTAGCAACCTAAACATATCCTCAAAATGTGAAATTGCTTTCTCTTGGGAAATAAGATATCTAGGTGCCAGCTAAGGATCATCTGCAATCAAGTTATCGGTATTGATGAGGGCCATGGGATTTGATTCTTCAACTCTGATGAAAAGAGGTTCATTTTGATCTCTGGCCAATATTATTTTCATCTCTGCAACTCTTGACTCCTCATGGTTCATCCATGATGCTAAAGCCATTTATTTTAGATCTCCTAGCTTGGAATTAGGATCCCAAACATTCATGTATGTGAGGGCCATGCTGTCCAAATAAAATTCAGCCATTTTGCCCCTATCCTCTAGTGTACTTTGATCACAAAGATAAATAAAATTCCCGTAGTCCTGAAATGACATGGTGCCCCTTTGTGCCAGTGTTTTAATCTAAAACTGCAGTCATTGTTCTTTGAGTTAAAGAGCATAGGATTTAGCTATCATCCTATACTGGATGGCCTGCAAGGAGAGGCTGGACATACATGCTAGTTGGTTCTCTCTTTCCTGCAGTTGTCCCCTCAACCATGCATTTTCTCTCTCAAGTTTACTTCTCATGATTGCTTCTTTGTCCCTTAAGCCACTTAGCTCTTTGCCCATTTCTTTGAGGTTCTGGCCCTCTCCTTTTCAAGTTCGAAAAACAATGGGATGGAAAAATTTTGAGGTATTACCCTGCCTCCTTCAATAAACCATTAATAGGAGTCCAGATTAGGTTGGGGGATTGGTTCCTTTGTCTCTGGGTCTTCTTCTTTTGTTTCATGCTGCTCCCCTACCTTGCTTTCCAATTTCTATGCCTCCTACAGTTTCAACAGAGTATCCTGTAGGACCGTTTTTCTTCCTGTAGGTTTTGCTGTGGATCCTATAGGATTGCCTTTCCATTTGAGGAAGTTGATCTAGTATTAGGCCTCGTTACATATGTGATTGGTGACTTAGGGGATGGAATTTTGTCTCTTTTTTTACGGGAATCTTCAATCTTAATAGGAATTTTTGTTGATATTTGTCGCTTGCCTTGTTTGATTCTTGTGCTCTTTCTTGTTTTGAAATATAGTGGGGTTTTCCGCCTTCTTTTTCCTTTTTTCTTGACTAGGGTGCTGAGATTAGTGAGGGCAGCTACTGCTTCCCTCTTAGTGGCCTTTGGAGACACCCTAGGTGAATCCTCCTTGTATTCTTTCCCCTCTATTTCAATGCCTTCTTCCTATATGCTTTTGTTGTCTTCTTCCTCTTTTGGATCTTCATCATCTCTATCAATTTATTCCTTATTTTCCTCCTTTGTTTCATCATCATCCTCCTTCTCTTCTCCCTGTTCTTCTTCCTCTTCATCATGTTCCTCTGTGTCAGCCTTTTCTTCATCCATCTCATCCTTATTTAGATCTGTATTTTCCTCTTCCTATTTTTCTTCCTCCTCACTGACAGAAGGAATAACATCATAAGTGAAGGTTTTCATGTCATCCTCTGATGGCAAGTCTTTGAAGACTGACCATGTTATAGGGATTCTAATGTTAAACGAGGATGCTAATATACCCATGGTGAACCAGTTGTTGGGAATTCCCTCCCTTCACTTTGTTGCTAGAGTCTATGAGTGATTGCAACAAGAAATAGGGTATGGTGAGTCTTTGGTGAATTGGTGTTTCGACCCCAAATATCAATTGTTTAAGGGTCCTAAAATGATAGCCATAAAAAACACTATATCTACCCTCACAAGAGATATATTTGATGAGTTGGTAGCCTACCTCACTCCATGGGTATGGCAGACTATCCCTCCTTACTCCAGTTTTGACCTCAGTGGGTCCTTCACCTCCTAAAAGAATTTCCCTTTTGCCACCTAACTGTCTCCTTTGTCTTCTTTTCTCCATGGAATTCCTAGTGGAAGTTTGGTGACCCTACTGATGAGCTCTAGGGTGAAATCTATAGTGAGGCCACTAACTAAAATAGTGGCATGGATTCTGCTATGTGGAGTGAGGGAGTGAGAAAATTCTTGAGCCATCTCATCATCATACCCTGTGAATTTTCCAGAAAACCCCATCCAGTTGTGTCTTGTAAATATTTCAAGCAACTAGGGGTGTTGTTGTATTCTCACAGTGTTTGTTGGCTCTCTTCTATTAAACCCTCGTGTCATCTTGTTGGTCAAGCTTGAGGAGAAAATGAGAAGGTTGACACAATTTTTTAAATGCAGGAGCAAAACGATGGATCTTTGCTTCTAGTGGGTGGCCTGAGTTATGAGAGCAACTTGAGTGAGGGAGTTTCGAGGAGGTAAAATGTAAGAATGCATGGGAATGATGTTTTATTTCCATTTATGGTGTTTGGGGGTGAGGTGGTGTGCTGGAAGTGGAGGTACGTTGCCATTTTTGGTCCCACTCCTTGTAATCAGCTCCCACCCCATATATCTGTAGTTTAACCACTTCTTGTCATACTCCTCGTTCTTTGAGTTGATTGTAGCCATGTGTGAGAGGACACCTGGTTAAACTACAAATTTTGATTAAATGAGTCATATGAGTGAGCGAGTGGGATACTTACCTGTGGTTTCGATGCCATACTACAGTTGTCGAAGATCAGAGGTGTTGCATTGTTTATTTTCTGCATGCCATTCTTCTTCCTCCTCTTACTGTCTGCTAATGGTTTCTTGGATTTTGCAGGTATCTGTAACTGAAGATCTGATGTTGTTGCTGCTATGGAGCTCCTGGATCATCCTAGTGAAGACCTGTTGCTGGTGATTAGCATTCTGTGGGATAGGCTGCTACGAGATTTCCTACAGGATGTCTTGTAGCTGTTCTCCCTTAGAATTCTTTAATCATGTTGCTAGCTAGGGATGTGAGGATGGTGTAATGAATGGAAAGAGGGAATAGGAGTGTGTGTAAATAAAAGGACACTCAGGTAATGCCCTAACTCCCCTCATTTTTCCTTGTTCTTCTTTTTCCATGACTAGAAAAAACTGTTGAAACTGATCCTTTTTTGTTTTGAATGGTGAGTGATGGGATGATGATGGTGGACGAGGCGAGGTGTTAGATCATGCATAGGGTGAATTTTAGGGACCTATAATGTGTCGTCATATTACTTCTTGTAGGTTTTCCAAGCCACTGTAATTCCTACAAGATCATCCTATAGGTTTTCAAGGGATCCTTTAGGAATACAGGGGATCTTGTAGAAAACACAATCTTCACATAAATCAAAGCAATGGAGTGGAAAAATGATAAAAATTATGGAGGGATGCATGGTAAGGAGTGGAGGAGATGCATATATGTGAGGCAAGGTTCCCTTTGAGTCATGGTTTTTCTCCTTGGTTGTCTTTCTCGCCCACCTGCAAATAACAATTATATCTTTTTCTCTCTTTTTCTTTTTTGAAAAACAACTACACTACCTGAGAGAGGTTTTCACCCTAGCTGTTTGCTCTGGGCACCTCAAGGAAGGTTTTCACCCATGGATCTTCTTAGTCTTTTTTCTATTTTTTTTTCATCATTGGCCTGCCTCACAAAGTTTTCAACCCAAAGATGGGACTCAGGCGCATCATGGAAGTATTCACCTAAGTCCTTATTATTATTTTTTTTTTCTTTTTCAGTGACTTTATGAGGGAGGAGCTGGAAATTGCTCCACCATCATCACTGCTTTATTGATATTGTCAATGAAATCTTGTTTTGATAAAGGTCTCTTGTACATTTTAAATCGTTTCCCATTAACAAGAAACAGAATGGCTTCTTCATCTATAGTTCTGATTTGCACTGAACCATTATCATGGTATCTTTCCACAACATAAGGTTCGAGCCATCTTGTCCTTAGCTTGCCCTTGAAGAATTTATATCTAGAATCATATAAAAATGCCCAATTGCTCTCCTGAAATTGCTTCTCCTTAATATGTTTATCATTCAAGATCTTCCTCTGGCGTTGAAATATCTCTGTATGTAGGAGGGCTTGCATTCTGAATTCATCCAAGCCATTCAATTGGGACAATCTCTCTTTTTGTGCATGACTGAGATCCAAATCTAGTTGGGCTACCATCCTTAATGTGTTATATTCAAACAAAATGGAAAACAAAGCCTTCTTCCCATAGACCAACTCATAGGGTGTAAATCCAATGGTGGTCTTCCATGTGGTATTATAGGCCCAGGTGGCCTCAACTAGACTTTTTGCCCAATCCTTCTTGTTGCTGCTCACTACCTTGGTTAAGATGCCCTCTAGAGCCCTGTTGGTAACCTCCACTTGCCCATTAGCTTGTGGATGATAGGGAGTGGAGGTCTTATGCTTGATTTTTTGATGGCTGAGTAGTTCTTCAATCATATTAGAGGTAAACTGGTTTCCCTAGTCTGTGACTAGCTCTCTAGGATACCCAAATTTGTAGAATACATTCTCCCGTAGGAACTCAACCACCTTCACTTTTGTTGCTTCCTTAATTGCCTTGGTTTCAGCCCACTTAGTCAAATAATCAGTGCACACAATAATGTATTGTTTTTTCTTTGAAGGAGGGTTGATAGGCCCAATGAATTCTATGCCCCACTTGTAAAATGGCCCAAAAGTCACTTGAGGTTGTAGGGGAATTTCATCTCTTATAATAGGCTTGCCCATCCTCTAGCGCTGATCACACTGACTAGTGTACATTTTCACATCTTGATGAAGAGTGGGCCAATAATAGCCTGCTTGTAACACTTTTAATGTTGTCCTATTTGCTACAAAGTGACCTCCACAAGGCCCATCATAACAAGTCAGAAGTATGTCAAAAACTTCTTCTTCCCTTACACACCTTCTCAATATTTGATTTGGTCCAAGTTTGAAAAGAGTGCACCCAATCCAAGTGAAGGTGGTTCTTTTCCCAACTATATTGCTCTTTTATTTGGAGGGAAAGTTTGGTGGGAAGTGATGATACCAAATAGTTTGCTATATCAGCAAACGATGGAGAGAGAAATGAAATAGAAAACAAGTGCTTATCTAGTAACTGGTCATCCACCATTCCTTCTTCACCTGCGGGCATATTCAACCTAGATAAATGGTCTTCAACAACAATTTCCTTACTAGGCTTATCAACAATGGTTAGATCAAACTGTTTTAATAAAATAAACCATCTTATAATTCGAGCATTCACATCTGGTTTGTTCATTAAATATTTGATTGTAGCATGGTGAATATGCACAAATGATTGATAGCCTGTAATGTAATGCCTGAATATTTTTAATGAATGCACAATAGCCAGGAGTTTCTTTTTGGTCACAGTATAATTTAGCTCAGCCTTTGACAAGTTCTTATTGATAAAATAGATGGCATAAGGCAGTGTCTCATCTACCTATCCTAGGGATGCTCCTATGGCTTTATGCAAGGCATCAGCATGAATATGAAAGGGAAGGGCCCAGTATGGGTCTTGGATAATTGGTTCAGTAGTTAACTTACCCTTCAAAATGTCTAAGGCCTCTTGACAAATTTTTGACCATATAAACTCAGAATCTTTGGCAAACGACCCAAATAAAGGAGAGGCCAACTTGCTGAAGTCCTTTATGAACCTTCAGTAGTATCCAACTAACTCCAAGAAACTCCTGACAACTTTCTTCTTTTGCAGAGGTGGGACCCTTTGGATGATGACTATTTTGTTCAGGTCCACCTACGGTCCTTGCTGAGATATTGAATGACCTAGCACGATCCCTTCGGTTATTAAGAATTTACATTTTTCAAGACTGAGAGATGGGTTCATTTCAATGCATTTGTACAATACTTTACCTAGGTTAGTGAGGGCTTCTTGAAAATCACAGCCATAAGGTGTAAAAGCATCCATATAAATTTCCACCATATCATGGACTAATTAAGCGAAAATACTCAAGACTGCTCTGTGGAAAGTGATAGGAGCATTGCATAGGCCAAAAGGAAGGACCCTATAGGAAAAACAACCCAAAGGATAGGTGAATATGTTCTTATCCTAGTCTTCTAGATAGATTTGGATTTGGTTGTACCCACGAAATCCATCTAGGAAAGAGAAGAAACATTTTCCCTGTCAGGCTGTCTAGCACTTGGTCAATGAAGGTTAGAGGAAAATGATCCTTCTTTGTGGCTTTGTTCAAATCCCTGTAATTGAAACAAATCCTCCACTTACCATTTTTCTTAGGAACTAACAATAAAGGGGAGACCCACTCATTGTCGGAGATAGGGTAATTGAATCCTGCATCTAGCAGTTTTTGTTGTTCTTCTTTGACTATATATTTAAGAGCTGGATTCATCCTCCTTTGTGGTTGTCAGAACAGCTTGCAACCTTCTTTGATGTATATGTGGTGAGTACGCACTGAGGGGTGTACTCCCTTCATTTTATTGTAACTACAAGTGAAGGCTTCTAGGTTTTCCTTTAACATGTTGCATAGCTTCTCCTCTTCAGGAGCAAAAAGGGATGGACTAATTTTTAAGGTTTTCTTTGGGCTGAATTCTATGGTTTTGACACAAAGTGGGTTGGAATCGGCCAAGCATAAGTCAATTGGATGATTGTTCTGGGTTTCCCTTACTTCTTCTTCTAAAGGTAATGAACCAGGAGTTGGACTTTAGAGCAGGTGTTCAATCAAGTCATCCTCATCTTGTTGTCCTCCTCCTATGGTTGCTTCTAAAGCATAAAGTTGGGTGGAATGAACCTCATCTTCTTCCTCCTCCTCCAACCATAAAGGTAAATCATGCTCTAGAGAAGGTTTAGTAGGATGGTATAGGAATAAATTCTTGGACATATGCCCATTCTTGATGGTAATATTCCCATCTCTGCAACTAATGTAAACATTGGTTGCAACCAACCATGGCCTCCCAAGGATGAGATGGTAACCTGTAAGCTTAGCCTTAGGCTGGAGAACTAGAAAATCTACAAGGTACTCCCATGAGTCAATGGAGACCATCACATCCTCAACAATTCCCTCAGGGGTGACTGTGGAATGGTTTGCAAGTTACAGAGCTTTTTTTGTGTTCCTCAATTTCCCTTGGACATTGAGCTTGAGCATGGTGTCCTTGGTCATCACATTAATGGCAGCCCTAAGATCGATCAGAGTGTGTGGGACAATAGTGCCATTGATGTGCACATCTACTACAGGGCTTCCAGGGTCCAAATATTTTGGACATATTACCTACCCCATCATTAAGTCGGAGAACTGCCCAATGACATTAATGATAGGGGCATCCCATTTTCTTCTTCCTGGATCCTTGAAGCATTTCTCTTTAATCAACTTATTGTAAATGGGGAACATATTTTATTTCCTGGAGAACGGGTATCTTTACACATAGATTTTTCAATTCTCCCAAAAGTTTAGTTTCTTCTGGGGTAGGCTAGAGTGGTTGGGATAATCTCTCAGGAAAGGGTGGATTTAATTTAAGGTTGATTTCGTCTATTTCATCCTCAATCTAATGATGTGGAGGGAGAGGTTGTTATTTGCGAGAACTCTACCAGATCTTAGGTTAATCTCCTAGATTTCAATAGCATAAGCTGGATACAATGTCTCTCCGTTGTATACTTGTTGAGCCTGCCTATTGTTTGGCTTCGGATTTGGCTGGCCAAACATCTGGGATTACTTGGGTGGAGCAAAGTGTAGGAGTTGTTGTTGGGTAGGTGGTGGAGGCAATAGAGCTAAAGCATTGTTGTATTGGGGACTCCACCCCTAGAGTGGTGTATTCCATTGAGGTTGTGGTGGAGCGTAAGGTTGAAATGACTGGCTAGCTGGCTGGGAATGATACTGAGATGCTTAGGAACAAGGAGGGGGTGTAGACCACGAAGGATGAGTAGGGGATCCCCAAAAAGCTATAGTTCTGGTTTGCTTGGGATTGTAATATGCATGGGATGACCCTTGCATGCCGTGTTGGTATGGTCTAGGCCCAAGAGGTCCCCTTTGGTTGATGTAGCAAAACTACTCAGTGACCCCTTCAGCTCCTTGATATACAACTTTGAGTCTGGGTAAAGAAGGGCACTTATCTGTGGAGTGGTTTTCTTCATAAACTGAGAAAATTTCAATACATTTCAATGGACATTCATTCCTAGGATTCCTCCTAGTGCATCTAGGACAAAATATGGCCAAGGCTCTCACTGCTTCCTTTTGCTTCCCTTTTATGTTCATGGAATCTATTTGCAAGGAAAGGGTTTGCAACATCTCACTTTTGAAATCTTCCAACATATTTCTAATTTCACCCTTGATGGATGAGTTGGAAGATGATGTACTAGCCATAGGTTGACTACCCCTACCCTTTTTCTTGGCTACCCTAGAATGGTTTCTAAAGATAGTATTGATATCTTCATAGGGTAATTCGTAGATATCTCCTCCTGCCAATAAGTGTAACATATCCAGAAGGTCTTCTCTTACTCCCCTGAGTAGGAGAAACTTTAGTGACCCTGGGTAAAATGTGCACCTAGCCCTTTTGTAACTGAGTTGGAATATTTCTTCGTAGTCTTCTAAGGATTCATCCTGGCCTATGGTCATCCTGAAAATTTGTTCTTTAGTGTCCTTTGACCTACAATAGTCCCGATATTTTTTGTTAAAATTTTGATGCATCTGAGCCCAAGTTGTGATACTATCTCTAGGCATCCCCATGAACCAACGCAATGCTACATCCTTGAGGGTAGATGGAAATAGTTTTAACTTTTGCTCATCATCTGTATATTCATAGGTTTGACATATAACAACAAACTCAAATAGGAAAGTGTCAAGGTCCTCTCTGGTCAGGGCATGGAAATGAGGTAGGGAAGAGGGGATTATATTCTTCATCTTAGTGTCCTCGTTGGTTTCCCTGATGGGGAAGGCACCCTTAACTCTCTCTCTATTCCCTCTATCATTTTAGTTTTCAACCATTGGTTTAGTAGCAATGGGTTCCTCTTCTTCTTCTTCCCTTGTAGGTTTTTCAAATGTGTCAGGTTGCTCACCTAAAGGTTCCTCTAGTTCACAACCATCGAAGAAGAGAGAAGGTTGGCTACTAGATGTAGTGGGGGTATTTGGAAAAACTTTCCCTAAACTGTCCCTATTCCTATGAGGCATGAAAGGAAATGTTTTTGGGTTGGTTTTGTATTTTTTTTAAGCTGGAAAGTAATTTGTAGAAATGAAATTGATGATTGAATGAAAATCAATGACAGAATGAAAAAGCTACTTGATGAATTGAAATCCTACTTGTAGATTGGAAAGGAAAGCTAATAATGAAAAATGAAAGAAAGGAAGCGACTACATTACTTTTGCAAAAATAAACTAATGGAAAAAATTTGAAGACAAGAAATAGAAGAAAAGAAAGCAGTAATCACATTCTACTCAGACACCTCCCCGGCAACGACACCAAAAAGTGATCAGCACTAGTATTGCAGCAAGGATGTTGCAACTCCTGGGCTACTAGCTCTACTTATCAACCTAGGGTTCCTACAAACTTGGAGGTGATAGTGCTATATGCACAAGTAAAAGTGAAGGTCTCGTCTGTTTGTTACACAGTAATTTGTCATTGTCCTCATTTTAGTCCTTCTACTGTGTCATGTGTTAAATCAACATGTTTATATCTTCCCATTGATGCAAGAAGGTTAAGAAAATGCTCTCTATTGCTGCAAATTGACCCTCATTCCTTAAGTTTCTGCTTCGTCACTAGTAAACCCTTAATATACGTGATGTTCCCATGTCCATCATGATCTCATCGCGACTCCATCGCAAGTGTACATCTGTTTCCCACAACGGTCAGATTTCTAGACCCGGCACAAGGTTATCAGTTGTGTCTTGCAGCAACGAGTCTACATGCATTGCCTCCCTGCGATGTAGTCGCGAGTAATGAGTTTATGTCCCGTGATGATCCAGATTAGGTGAATTCGTTTCAACAGTCAGCCTTTTGGATGTCTCCAGACCTGGTTGTTGGCATAGTTTGGGTCACCCTTCCTCCTCTGGCATGGCATTTTCGTCATTTGTGCTACCTACCTTGAGGATGAGCTCTCTCTTCCACATTTCATGGAGACTCCTCCTCCTAATAAAGCACTCACCTTTCATATGATCAGCTAGTTAGCAATTCCTTTGGTTGAGCAGTGTTGTTAGTGCTTTTGAGTTTGATAGATAGCTAGTGTGGGTGTGACAAGTGTGAGATTGTTGATAGCTTGTGGAAGGTTGTGGACTGCCCTTAACTTTGTGTTAAATCTTATGAGTGAGAGAGAGACATTGTATGTTGGGAGATTCATCCTTGAAGAGTGAATGCTTGAGAAACATACTGGCTGGATCCTCTGAGAAGGATTGTGACATCAAGACTCAGTTGTAAGCTTGCTCTCATTTCAGTATTGACACAATCAATGATGCTTTCCTATGTCTTGTATGTAATTTACTTGATATCTCATGACTTATTGACTTTGTGAGTAAATAGATCATTGTTGTGTTCTAGTTACGTGCTTTGTTGTATTTTCTTTCCATTATTTCAGGTTGATCACTCATTGAGGAGAAGGAAATGGAAGCTGGAGCAGCGCAACGGAACTTCATTGACCACTGGTTGAGGTAGGCCTCCAATAATGACTATATAAGGAAATCAATTGTTGATCTATCTTTGCTGTGACTTGACCCACTCTAGGGCTAGAGGGGTTTCCTATGTTCACAGAGGGAACACTTTCCTACATCACAAGTTGGCGACTCTGCTGGGGAGTCTGTCCTATGTTTTTCTCTTGTTTTCTTTTGCTTGATTTTCAGTCAATGTCTTTTGGATTTTGGGATTGAACCATAAATATTCTGGGTTACTTGGGTCAATCTGGGAAATCCCTTTGTTGCCTGTAACGATATACTGGTCTTTGTTGGGATATTTTATTTTCCTTTCATTGTTTTTTAAGTTTGTCGCCAAAAAAATTTAAACAGTCGTGACGACGTCACATTGTCTCTTTTTTGTAAGTCTATGCATCACTGAATCCTGTCACACATTTGCGACAATTCCTAAAATCTGCCCGTCACGCGAAAGACGTGTACTTCCGCAATGACGTCACTCTATTGCTACTACTAGTGGATGATCAGCACTAGTTGCTTGTGTTACACCCACGACGATTCTTGTAGAATTGTTTTTTTCAATTCTGCCTCCTGAATTCATCAGTTTGGTTCATCCCTTGTTGTCCTTCTCTTATCTATTCACTTGTTTCAATTGCTTTTAGTTAAGGTGCTCACTTTTTGATTTCATTGAAGCGAATCTTGTATTTTTGGATTTGTGACCTACTTTTTCAAGTTTTAAATTATTTGTCTTGGTTACTTGTATATTCAAGATTCATCTGCAACCCTCCTGTCGGTGTGCTTGAAGTCTTTCCATCGCTTGTTTCTTGCTGATTGATGTTTAGTGTTATTTGTTGAACCAATTTCCATGTTGATTCGATTGTTTCACTACTAGACATATATTACAATTGTTTGGATCAATCAGCTGCATGCTTGCTTGATTGTTTCTTTAGAATTCCATGCTATCAAAATCAAAGGATTGCATTCATTAGTATGCGAAAGTGAAAGTGTATTTTGCATTCCAAGTTTTTCATGTTTGAAAAATTAGAAGGCAAATTTTAAATCTCTCATTGGTAGTATCGATGCACTGTAGGGATTGATGTGTTTATACATTGTGTCTCTTAAGTGACTGTATTTTCTGATCTAGGTCTTGTCTTGGTTTGGGAATGATCTCTCTACCCTTTTGTAAGTAGGAGTTCATCAAAATGAAAGATGCTTAACTCATCCTAGCTGCATCCTAGGTTTTGATATACATACGATAAGGCCTAGAAATTGAAACATAATTCAAGATCAACTCTAAAATAAACTGGATAAACCTAACAATGCATTGGAACATAACATACATTATTTAGAGGTCTAAACTAGAGACGTGCTCTGGCAACGTTAAACCTAGTCTCTATTGTTTTCACTTAAGTTTGGGTGATTCCTCCTTCTGTGATCCAATAGCTACGAGCACGGACTTGTGCTCCCAGTACCATCAAGTATATGTTGGGAGACCCCACTAGGTTATCATCCTATATCCTTAGGAAGCCATGTCTGCCACCTTGCAAACCGTAACGCACCAAACACAACATTCAGGAAGATTGACTTCCGTACGGAAAGTCCTTGGTTTTCATATGATCGCCAAAGTGTATATGCAGTTTTACGAGTTGTTTGGTAAACCTTCTGCCTAGTTCTCCACAGTAGTCACTTTCATTCCTTTTTAGACTCCTTAAAAGAAAAGGTCCATCACTTGTGCTTTTAGGCTCATTAAACCTCGAAAGAGATAGAATCACCTTTTCGTCCTTTTCTCGACTCTTGAAACATGAAAAGGTCAAGTTTTGTTCCTGTGTCATAAATTTACTACCTAAAAAATATTTCTAGTAAAAATTTGAGTTCTTGGTTGTGATAAGAGTGTTTTTCAGGCTCGTTCCTCATGGCAACATTCCTTGAGTCTACTGGCTAAGGTCTTCCCCCAGATGGAAATCCTGGTCCATTTCTGCCTTTTGGAAATGCTGGTGCTCCGTATATGGAAACATTGTCTTTGCCTGGGTTAACCATCGGTATGCCCATTTGGTTTCTTTCAACCTCAGTGGTCCCGAGCGTCATGACTCCTATTCCACCGTCTACTTCGTTTGAACCACGACATGTCGATTCCAAGGCTGAGTCTGCGCCTTCTTCCCTATTTCCTCGCCTTCATCTCCTCCTTCACTTGGTGAAATTTTCACATCTAGTAACTAGGAGACTAAGAAGAAGAAGAAGAAGATGACGAAGAAGAAGAGGAAGTCCGATAAGTGCGAGGCCACGTGTGCAACTATTGCTCCAAGCACATCTGAGGTCGGACCACCTTCTGCTCCTCAATGGAAGGTTAAATTTCCTTATAAATTGCGCAAGGGTGAAAATCTTCGTCATGATTGTCCTGGCATCCCTAGGATCTTGGAAGTATGGTCTCACGATCTGGCTCATCCCTCGTCATCCTCTGAAGCTCATGACGATGCTATCCTATCAACTGGCAGTGGTAAGAAGAAAGGGATGATTCTATTCCCTTGTAGGCTATGTGAAGGAAACCATCCCCTTCACCTTTGTCCACTCATGGATAAAGCTTCTGCCATTTTGGAAAGTCTTATAGCTTCTTCCCCTCAACTTCCTGTTGGTTATCAGAGGCTCTCTTTAGACCCTCTCCCTGATGACAAAGAGATTGACTTAGATTCTTCTCTTGTCCATCCTCCTCTCTTCAAACCTAGCTGTGCTAAGCCTGCTCCAGACCAAGCACTCGTTGGAGAGAGTGTTGACTTGGGTCCACCGCCTGTTGATCACTCTGTTCTAGAAGAGTGTCATGATTCTACTGCTCATGTTCTTCTCATCTCATCAGATTCTCCTGAGTCCGAGAACGACCCTCCTATCCCCACTAATCGAGAGAGTCCTTCTTCAGTTCCTATAGAGCATGGGGCCAATCATATGATACCTCCACCAAATGGTTCAGTCATTTCCTTCGACTGAAGTAATTTGACTGCATTCCGACTTCCATTCTATGTGCCTTTCCATATTACAGTACATGCCTATGATAAGGCAGTACTTGGCATTGTTTTGGTTGAGGGTGCATCGGTTAGCCTCATGCCTTTCACTACTTGGAAAGCTTTGGGGTCCCCACACCTTGTGCCAGTCACACAGAATCTGTTGCCATTTGACGGAGGAACCAGTCAACCTTTAGGGATCCTCTCGAAGTTTCTTATTAGTTTGGGAGGTAAAACCATCTATATAGACGTACTGGTCATCCAAGGTGCTTTATATTTTAATCTTCTCCTTGGTCGTGACTATGTTTATGCCATGGGAGCCCTTGTCTCTTCCCTTTTCCATGTCGTTTGTTTTCCGCACGATGGAAGAATGGTGACCATAGATCAATTATCATTCTTTAGTCCCCCGGTGCCTCCTTTGCAGCCGTCGTCCCCTATCGGTTCTTATCCGCAAGAAGTGCCTTCCTTGCCACATGTCAATTATGTAGCTACCCATTCCGTCTTCGCATACGTTGATGATCATGTAGATGGTCTCGTACATCATGTACTGGGGACAACCTGATCTGTCATTGGTGTCTAATCGCATGTGTTCCTCCCAGAGTGTGATTTTTCCATCTAGTTAAGACCTCTTGGGAGTCATATTTTCGTATGCCCAAGAATCAAAGGGTCTTGAGGATAGTTTGTTCCTGTGTCAACCTCGTTAAAAAAATGAAACTAGGTGTCCCGAGGATAGTTTTATTTTGTGTCAACCTTGTTAAAAAATGAAACAAGGATCATGGTGCATAGTTCCTTGTCTTGTGTCAAGCTCATTAAAAAATGAAACAAGGAGTCCCGAGGATAGCTTGTCCCTATGTCAACCTCGCTAAAAAATGAAACAAGGGGTGTGGAGCATAGTTCCTTGTCTTGTGACAGGCTTGTTAAAAAATGAAATAAGGACTGTTGAGGAAAGTTCTTGATCTTTTTTCAACCTCGTTAAAAAATGAAACAAGAATTATGAGGATAGTTCTTTCACTGTGTCAACCTCATTAAAAAAATGAAACAACTCCCTTTCCAAATCGAGTCTTTGATTAAGATCTCATAAAATCCAAGTCGAGTCTTTCCCAGATCTCGAAAGTGAATCATCATTCCATCCACCTCGTTGAATGCAATGAAGCTTGGGGGGCATGTACCTTGATTTGAGTCATTATGTTGGGGGCATGCGAACTCATAATAAGAATAGTTTTTTCGTTTCAAGATTGTGTAAACATGAAACCCAATCCAAGCATAATTCTCTATGGTTCAAGCTTGTTAAAAATGAACCCATACCCGATTTATACCTTGTGATTTTCGTTTTTATCCGCTAATTTCTGCTAGATGAGCGTTAGTTGTTTCATTCCATCACCACAATATCTTTGGCCGATCATATGTTTTCACTTTGTTGTTTTTCCTCTCTTGAGGAACCACAACAATGAGTGGTTTTATTAGCCAGCCTCTTAAACATTACATGTTTTGCGCAGTTCCACCATTGCTAGAACCAGTTGCTACCCTTTATACCACTTGTTCCTCGAGGATGAGTCTCTTTTTAAGCTCTTTTCTGACTCATAAAAAATGAAAAGATTGCTGAGTTTTCTTTTTAACTCGTTAAATGGAATTAAAATGCGGTCCACTTTCAGCGCTTTTCTAACCGTATAAACATGAAAATATTATTGTACTTTTGTCGTTTCGAGTTTGATATTGGTTATGAAATGGCGTGTCTTCGATCTCTTTTCTACTCTTTGGGATCGAGGTCACTAATTACGAAAAGTACTCCTTGATCGTAATTGTCAAGCGGTTCTCTCGAGTATTATTTTATACTTTTTTAGGCTCGAGGGACACAAATCTACAAAAAAGGACCCTCCTAGAGTTTTCTTTTCCGTGTCTTTTTCAAACTCTCTAAACATGAAAAAGACTCTAAGTTTTACCTATGTCAAACTTGTTAAACCCTGACGACATTGCACTTGTCACCATAACGAGACTCGAGCTTCTCCTCCCTAGGGCTCATTAAACTATTACTAGGTTGGATTCGACCGAAGGTATAACTTATATTACAAGCATATGCTATCCCATTCAAGCTTGTTTTAAAAAATAATTGAGGTACTCACTAGAAATGTGGGGGAAAATTTTGGATGTCATCATTGGTTACCTGCGGTAGCTAGTCACTCTTGAACATCGACAGTTTTGCTTCTTGTCAGGTTGGGATATCCACACATCGTCATTTGGCCTTCTGGGGTTTTGGGTTGTCATTTTTCCATCTAATCCATGTTGTCTCCATCAAGTCTCTGATCCTTTGGTACCAAAATGTTGCCTCATTCTGGAGTCGTGTCACTGATATGTTCAGGAGTATAATATTTTTGTAGTTTACACCCTTACCTCTTCCTCTAATATTATGTTTTTCCATCTACCACTTGTTCCTTATCTCGTGTCATTGATGGGGGAAACATCATGGCCCTCCTGCAAAGGATCGTCTCCTGTCGACACCAGTTCATTATCCAGGAGATTGGCCTAGAGATCACTTTCAGTACCTTGGATCTTGCATGCCTCAATGGAAAGTTCTTCGTGCCTAACGACAAAATTTCCTCATTGGTCTTCGATTGGGTGATTCCACGAGTGTTCGAATTCAGCTCATTTTTCACACTTCGTGGATTGTACTGGGTAGTGCCTTGAGGACCATTGGCATTATTGGGCACTTGTTAACAGTTTACCTCATTGGCTGGTAATCAAGCAACTTTCTATCATGTTCGACTGCGACACATCTATTCACATGAAAGAATTTGTACTCTAATCAGTTGGGTTCCAAGACCCCGAGCTAAGATTACAAATGCTCAGGTGCATGGATTAGTTTGCGATTACATATATGACTCTTTGATGGATGGTTGTGACCATACCTAAGTCTTCATGGATGGCTGCAACCATACCATTGTCATTATTGTGGTCTTATCAATTGGGTGGTTGCATCCATACCACAGACCAAGTTTTATATGTCCTACGAATGGATGCGCCCATGCCTAGACTATATGTATTTCAATATCATAGATATCAGTTGCACTTACGCCTACATGATCTTTGAGGTGGTTCTAGTTCATATAGTTTCGTAAAGCATTTCACCCCTCCAACTCTCTCGGGCTTCACGCTTTAGGGGGCATCTGTTACATAGTAATTTGTCACTATCCTCATTTCAGTCCTTCTACTGTGTCATGTGTCAAATCAACATGTTTATATCTTCCCACTAATGCAAGAAGATTAAGCAAATTCTCTCTATTGCTACAAATTGACCCTCATTCCTTAAGTTTCTACCTCGTCGCTAGTAAACCCTTAATATACGATGTTCCCATGTCCATAACGGTCTCATCGCAACTCCATCATAGGTGTACATCTGTTTCCCATGAGGTTCATATTTCTAAACTTGGCGCAAGGTTATCAATTGTGTCTTGTGACGATGAGTCTGCGTGCATTGCCTCCCTGCGATGCAATCACGAGTAATGAGTTTATGTCCCGCGACAATCCAGATTACGTGATTTCGTTTCAACAGTCGGCCTTCTGGATGTATCCAAAGCTGGTTGTTGGCATAGTTTGGGTCACCCTTCCTCCTCTGGCATGGCAGTTCCATAATTTGTGCTACCTACCTTGAGGATGAGCTCTCTCTTCCACATTTCATGGAGACTCCTCCTCCTATTAAATCACTCACCTTTGATATGATCAGCTAGTTAGCAATTCCTTTGGTTGAGCAGTGTTCTTAGTGCTTTGGAGTTTGATAGATATCTGGTGTGGGTGTGACAAGTGTGAGATTATTGATAGATTGTGGAAGGTTGTGGAGTGCCCTTAACTTTGTGTTAAAGCTTATGAGTGAGAGAGAGACATTGTATTTTGGGAGATTCATCCTTGAAGAGTGAATGCTTGAAAAACATATTTGCTAGATCCTCTGAGAAGGCTTGTGACATCAAGACTCAGTTGTTAGCTTGCTCTCATTTCATTATTAATACAATCAATGATGCTTTCTTATGTCTTGTATGTAATTTACTTGATAGCTCATGACTTCTTGACTTTGTGAGTAAATAGATCATTGTTGTGTTCCGATTACATGCTTTGTTGTATTTTCTTTGCATTGTTTCAGGTTGATCACTCATTGAGGAGAAGGAAAGTGAAGCTGGAGCAGTGCAACCGAAATTCATCGACCACTTGTTGAGGTAGGCCTCCAACAATGACTGTTTAAGGAAATCAATTGTTGATCTATCTTTGCTGTGACTTGACCCCTTCTAGGGCTAGAGGGGTTGCCTCTATCTGTAGAGGGAACACTTTCCTGCATCACACTGTTGTCACTATTCATTCGGTAAGAGGTCGCAAGGGTTGCAAGCCATACTTCTATAGAGTTAGAAGAATCTTGATTCTTTGATGGAAGAAGAGAAAATCTACTTTAAGAGAGCTGCTCTAGAGTAGTAATGAAGAAAACAACATGTAATGTTAAATCACACCATATCCTAATTAACCACTTAAATAGCCATGCCAAGAAGAATTGATAAATCAAAACTAACCTAATGCTACTATCTAAGCTATAGAAGTAAAGAGCATCAAACCATACTAATGTGTAAGCAAGAAAACTAAACTAAATCTATTTTCACTTTTTTTGGTTTTTTAGGCAAAATCATGTATGCAAATTAATTGTTCTTGTGCATGTGACAGGTGGATGGGAGGTGATTGAGGATGGCTAAAAGTCTTATGGAGTGGTCGGATGGTGTGGAAAGGTTTTAAGAGGCCTTTTGTGACTTCCTAGAGGTTCCCCATCAATTCGGCCTCAAAATAGGCCATTTCAGGAAAACCTACAGGATGTACTAGAAACCTACATGATACAACCAAGAGCTAAGAGGTGTTGGAAGTGTTGGGAAGCTTGGAAAAGGGTTTTGATTAGTGGGATGGGGTATTAGAAGATCTAGGAGCACTCAGGAGTCAATATCCAAGATAAGAGATGGCTAGATTCACTCAATGTATCTAGGGGAATTTCAATTAAAAATGACAATAAAAACTAGTGAGGGTGATGGTGGAACAAGAGATGGCTAGGGTGGATGAAGTAGAAGGTGGTTGTTGGTGATGAAGTCTAGGTTTCCTCCTGAAGTTCCTGCTTTTCTTAAAACATGTGTTTTTTCCAAGAACTATGCAACAAGATACATTTTTATAAACTAGAAAACCATGAATCAATTGCCTATATTATGCATGAAGAAAGGGCTAAAGGGAATGAAAGCATGAGTGAGATATTATTGCAGAAATGGAGATGGAAAAAGATGATAATGAAATCAATCAAACACTGAATCTATGACAACAAATTCCAAAGCTCTTGCAAGAACTAGAAATCTATGTTTTTGGGGCTGCTGAACAGTCTCTTCCTCAAGTCATGGTCCCAGAGGGAGGAAGTGAGGCCGAGACACATGATGACAACCTTATGGTGATCCTTTTTGTCCTTGATAACTTGCTAATTTAAAGAAGGCACAAACGGAAGAAAACTAAAATACTGCCAATCTAATCTACCTTGTTGTAATGGAAATGCAGCTACTAAGAAAATGAACAATTAAACTGTGAATCTATTTTAGCATACATGTACAATAAGTCAGAACCTTGGCTTCTAGGGTTGGGTCTTAACCCAAGAACTTCAGCCCTCTAAGTTAACTCGGTTCTATCAGAAAACAAAACTCATTCTTATTATCAAAACAATGGATTACATCAAAATCTGTCACAAACCTTGCAGCTCGAAAATAGAGTAGAGTTTTACAATCCAAAATCCACATCCTGCAAAGGTCCTTAGGCCTCTCTACTTATACATCTGAAGTCTCCAACAAATTCCATAAAATTAGGGAGGCTCGGCTCTCAAACTCGAGATGTATAGAAAAGAATCACATGAAAAATTTGCATCTTAACACAGAAATGTGCACGCAAGAAAAGAAGAAGTAAACACATAAAAAGCGCAAAAAGAAGACACCAAAGCTTGATAACAGAGTTCGTCCAATTAGGACTACGTCTTTGGGCCCAACTCAACAATGGGGAGGCCATTCTTATTAAAATGGCTTGAAAGAAAAGAATTACATTCATCAACTCTCCACAAGAAGCTTATACCTCCAATCTGTAAGATGGCCTGTGAAATGGATGCCTGATACGGAGAGGTAAGTAGCACCAAATCATCTGTAGCAAAAAGGGTCTAGAGTCATGTAAACTATCTAATCATAGAAAAATAGCACTCTCGACCTCTTGCCAAATGAAACAACATGCTGCCAAAAAAAATGCCTCTCCCCGCTCTTTCCAGTTATCGTGGCATTATAATGGATTCTTTGGACAAAATCCCATTCAAATCAGGGCTTGTCTGGTTTAAAATGGAGGCTGGTATCTTGGATGGATTGGTGGGCATAACCACCTCTTACTGGCCTTTTTATTGTTGAGGTGATAAAGCCTTAAAAATCTCAAAAACAATGAAAATCCACCCCAAAACCATTTACCTGGACTTCAAAATTCATTAAATCGAGCTTATATGACTATCATGTCCGACCTAAGGTCACAATCGGAGTATCGTTGTTTCCAAGGTCCTGTTAATGGGGAAATGCCGACCGCCAATCATCGATCACCAATATCGGTGTCGGTTGATTGCTTCGGTCCCACTCATATATCACCCCAGGTGTCCCGATAGTTGTTCCACCGATTGGTTTATCGTCAATTTCTCTACCTATTCGTCGATATGTATATACGTAAGACCTCCAATCTGGTTGTCTCCGGTCTGCCGATTTGATTTGATCTGAGATTGGCGATCGGCGTTTCCACTTCTCCTCGCTTAAGTCTGCCTCCACAAGTCCTCTGATTGTGATTTTTCCTTTAAGGCTTAAGACCCATTTTAAAAGGAAAATCTTCATCTTCTTAAGGATCAAAGCAACCTTCTTTTAGTAATAACTTCATCATCCAAACTTAGATTGAAGTGCCATTTGCACCGTTGAAATCAGTATGACAAGATATACGTTCTGATCTTAAGTTGACCTCATTCCGATCACTTTGATTTCTGATTATTTTCCATGCCATTGTACCTAAATATCCACCTGGATCAATCCCCACCATTGAGGAGCTTTTGGACTACCAAAATATTTTCATTAGTCAATTGGCAAGTGAGGGAATTGTTACCTCACTTTCTCTTTCTCCATCCATTTAGCCTTGATGGGGTGCATTCCCCTGAATCCAACTCGAAGGTATTCTACATGTCTGTGTCGTGAAGTCCTGGTTCTCTTGTCGAGGATGATGTCTTTAGGCAACTCATTGAGATATTCTAGTAAAAAGTCATCGACTATAGGAACTGTGCCTACCTCATTAGTGTCCATGGTCAAAGGTGGTTCATATAGCTTTAGGTTCTCCACATTCACTACTGAGTACATCTGCATATATTCCAGCAAGTCAAGACGAAAGGCATTATTTCCAATCTTCTCCAATATGGTGAATGGTCCATACCAGATTGGACACAACTTCTTTCCTTCTCCCCTCATCCTGTCGTTGCTGATGTGGAACCACACCTTGTCACCCACTTGTAATTGATGGCCAATTTGGTGTTTATCATGTCAAGCCTTGTAACAGTCTTGACTTTTCTCCAAGTGCTCTTCCACTACTTGGTGAATCAATTAGATTCACTGAATGAACTATTGAGCTTTGTCCTTATCATTTTGTCCACTAGAGCCATCTGCCCTTCCAAAGGCCATATCAAAAGGGTCCTTTGGTAGGTAACCAAAACATGTCTTGAATGGTGAACATTGCATAGATGAATGCACTGCTCGGTTGTAGGAATGTTGTATATAATGGATATGTTCATCGCACAACTTGGGAGGTTTCCCACAATAGCCTCGTAATAAGTGTACCATGGTATGGTTAACAACCTCGGTCTGTCCATCGGTCTATGGGTGAAATGTCATGCTTCTTTTCAATTTAGTGTCCATCATCCTCCACAAGTTGGTCCAAAACTCTCCAAGGAAGCAATAGTATCGATCTGACACAATTGATGTAGGTAATCCAAAGTGGACCCAAATATGCTAAAAGAAAAGAGAAGCAGACTGCTCTGTAGTAATTTTCTTTTTACAAGGCATAGGAATACACATTTTGCTGAGATGGTCAATGACAACGTAAAAATAGTTGTGACTTTTCCTAAATAAAGGTAAACATCCTACAAAGTTTGTTGACACACTTTCCCATGGATGACTCGGAATAGGGAGTGGTGTGTAGAGCCCGTGTTTTCTATTAGAGGGCTTTGAAACAAAACACATCACACAACCCTTTACATAGCGAGTCACAATGTTTTTCATATGAGGCCAAAAAACAAAATCTTTGTACATGACATAAAGTCTTTTCAACACCAAAGTGTCCAGACATTAGAGAGGTGTGGACCTCTTGAATTACATGTACTCTTTCTCTTGTTGGAATACACAATTTATAAAGGTGATACAACAATTTCTCCTGCAAGTGATAGTTGTCCACCTGTGAACCATGGGTTAGTTTTGCATAAACCTCCTTAAAGTCATCATCGTTAGCATATTGTTCAACATAAATTTCAAAAGATAATGAAGCATTATGCAAAATAACAGAAGAAAAAATAGGAGGGCGAGATAGCATATCGACCACTTTATTGCTAGTGCCCTTCTTATACTTTATTACCAAATGAAACTTTTGAAGAAATCCCATCCACTTGAAATGACAAGATTGCTGCAACTTGGTTTGTGACTGATGCTACTACAAGGGCTGATGATCTGTATGGATGATGGTCTCCTTGCCGATCAAGTAGTGTTTCCCCTTTTTCACACTCTGCACCAAGGCATAAAGCTCTTTGTCATAGGTGGGATAGTTTATCACAGCTTGAGAAAACTTCTCACAATGGTAACGAATTGGCTTCTTTTGCTGCATCAATACAACTCCCATGGCATAACCAGCAGCATTGGTTTCAATCTCAAATGGTTGTTGGAGATCAGGTAAGGCTAAGACAGGCGCGATGCTGATTTTTACCTTCAATGTTTCGAAGGACTTCTGTTGTATTCCTCCCCATTGGAAGACCTGTTTCACACTTGTCAAGGTGTGTAAAGGTGTTGCAATAATAGAGAAATTATCAATAATTCTCCTCCAATACTAGACTGCACCTAAAACTCTACGGATCTCGGTTACACTAGTAGGCTTAGGCCAATTTACAATTGCCTCAACTTTAGAGGGATCAATTTTTAACTGACCATGACCAACAATATGACCTAGGTAACCCAAATAGGTTTTCCCAAACTCACACTTTGACAATTTTACAAAGTGCTCTTCCTTTTTCAGCACATCAAGCACTTTCTTTACATGAATCACATGTTCAAACCAACTCTTGCTAAAAGCTAGTATATCATCTAAATACACGAGAAAAAACTCATCAATGAAAGGTTGAAATATATCATTCATAACCCACATAAAGGTGGCTGGAGTGTTGCAAATCCCGAATGGCATCACCATCCATTTGAATAGCCCCTGTTTGGTCTTGAAAGTGGTTTTCCACATGTCATGCTCCGTAATTCTAACCTGGTAATAGTCACTACACAGATCCAACTTTGTGAAATAAACAACAACTTTTAATTGGTCTAATAAATCATATATGCATGGGAGGGGATATCGATTTTTCACAGATATCTTGTTGAGCGCGCGATAGTCCACGCACATCCTCCAGCTGCCGTCTTTCTTTGGCACCAGAACAATCGACGAACCACATGGAGAGGAGCTCGGCCTTATGATGCCTTGTTCTAGCAATTCCTGCACTTGCCTCTTGATCTTCTCCATTTCAATAGCCGACATCCTATACATGCCAATATTTGGCAAAGGGGCATCATGCAAGAGATGGATTTCGTGTTGAATTTCCCTCTTCAGAGGTAGTCCATTCGGCTCCTAAAGCAATTCATTATAATCAAAAATCAATTCCATTAATTCATGTTTGTGCTTCCTATTGCAGCCCTAGAATGCATTAGCGAAATCGGCCTCTTCCTCCCTTACAACCATAAGAATGCATGTTTTACTAGAATTCACCAATATTTTCATCTACCCAACACTTATGAGATTGGAATTAATCTTATTTTGATGAGACTGCACTATGTATTCATCCCCATCCTTGGTGATGTGATATTTATGCCGTAAGGCATTTACCTCTGAAATCAACTCCCCTCTCTGCTTACCTGGCATCTTTATATGCCATAGGATTATATGTTAGACGATTGCAAAGGTTTCAGCCGTTAGATTAGAAGTTGAAACGGTTTGCGCACTGATTCCAAGTGGAAAGTATGGCCGGCAATTGAGAATGCCTATTCAGCCCAAGAAGCCCACGAGACCGCCTTGCCATTGTTCATCTTTTTGCGTGTGGCTTCTTCATGGGGTTTCTTTCTGGCATCGGCAACTCATGCTCACCTCAACAATGCTTCTGATGAGTGGGCTCTGATGGCATTCAGTGTTACCCTCAGCTTGGATCCAAACATGGCATTAAGAAGTTGGAATCCCAGTGTGCCCCTGTGCAGCTGGACTGGAGTCCAATGCTCTTTACGCCACCAGAGAGTTGTTTCACTAAATCTCACAGGTATGAGCTTACATGGTCCCATCTCCCCTCTTCTTGCTAACCTCTCCTTTCTCGGAGTACTCGACCTCTCGAAAAATAGCCATTATGGCTCTATTCCGCATGATTTAGGGAGGCTGTTTGGCTTAAGAGTTCTGCGGTTGAGCAAAAACCAACTGGAAGGCCCCATTCCCTCCACCATTGGTAGCTTTTGTCTTTTAGAGCTAGTCTCTATGTCTCAAAATTTCCTGTTGAATGGAAGCATTCCCTCAGAATTAGGGCTTCTAATAAATTTGAAATTCCTTTAGCTGGGAATAAACAAACTGACTGGCTCCATTCCTACCTCCTTTGGAAACATGTCCTCATTGAAAAACTTGTCTCTAGGTTATAACCAGCTTCATGGCTTGATTCCTTCTGGATTGTGGAGGCTTTCTCAGCTTAATACCCTATATCTTCGTCACAACTATCTTTCAGGGAAAATTCCACCCTCCCTCTCTAATTGTACTCTTCTCTTAGACCTGCAACTGCATCATAACCAGTTAACCGGACACATTCCATGGGAGTTTGGTGGCAGGCTATCTCAGTTGGAAAACTTATTATTATGGGGAAATAAACTTGGAGGGGAAATCCCAAAAACCCTTACTAATTGTACCCATCTCCGGGTCCTCGACTTAACGATCAATCAACTCACTGGGATGGTGCCTGTGCAGTTGGGTCAGCTATTCAGATTGGAACGCCTCTTTTTAGGACGAAATCAGCTCATAAGTGGGAGCAACACGACATTACCTATTCTTACTGCTCTAACCAATTGCTCCTTCCTTGAACAGATACACATAGGTGAAAATCATCTTACTGGCTCTATACCCTCTTCCATTCAATAGATTTCCCGACTGTCTGTGTTCGATTTGAGCCACAATGAAATAGGTGGAAAAACACCACCAGAGATTGGCAAACTGGCTAATCTAACATATCTTAATTTAGAGTGGAATATCTTCAATGGATCCATTCCTTCAACACTGGGCAGACTTCAAAAGTTGGTACGATTGTATTTGGACAAAAACAAGTTACTAGGAAGTATCCCAATGGAAATTGGCGGGATACAAAGATTAGGACTCTTATATCTGAGCCAAAACAAGCTCTCTGGGCAAATTCCTCACTCTTTGGGTCAACTGAAATAGCTGAGAGACCTCTACCTTGATCAAAACAAATTATCTGGAAGCATATCCCCAAATATAGGAGATTGCCTGAGATTGGAGGTGTTGGACTTGTCTCACAACATGTTTAATGGAAATATACCACGAACAGTTGAAGGTCTTCCAAATTTGCAATTCTTCTTCAACTTATCTAGCAATTTATTAGAAGGCCCCCTGCCTCTGGAGATTAGCAAGATGACCATGGTTCAAGAAATAAATGTTGTTGTGAATCGATTAACTGGTTCTGTTCCAAAAGAACTTGAAAGTTGCACAGAAGTACACTATCTCAATCTGTTGTGGAATTCATTTGATGCCCAATTCCAGATTCACTTGGGAAACTGGGATCTTTGGAGGACTTGGATTTCTCTGAAAACAATTTGTCAGGCACAATACCTATGTCCCTAGAAAACCTTAAAATGCTTCACCATTTGCACTTCTCTTTCACTAAGTTGAAGGGGGAATTTCCCAAAGGCAGGATTTTCATAAGACTTAGGAGTGGAGCATTCATGGGAAATCTCGGTCTCTGCGGATAATGGGTACAGTTGCCACCATGTCCATCTCCCATTGCCAATGTTCACAATAATCATTGGCTTGTTAAAAGGGTAATAATCTCTGTTGGTATTTCTGTTGTTGTAATATGCATTTTATTCCTTGGATTCTTAATCTGGCAATATTGCAAGGGACGGGTTTGAGGAGAGCTTTCCTCGAGATTACAGGTTATAGAAGCTATTCAGATGGGTTCGAGGAGAGCTTTCCTCAAGATTACAGGTTACAGAAGCTATTCCTTGGAATTCAGGCCTTCCAAGAATCTCACAAGAGGAAATTATTTCTGCAACTAACGGATTCAGTGGTGCACACTTGTTAGGAGTAGGTAGTTTTGGATCAGTCTATAAAGGAGTCTTGACCGATGGCACATTGGTTGCAATCAAGGTTCTCAATTTGCAAAATGAAGAGGCTCACAGAAGTTTTATCAGTGAATTTAATGTGTTGAGAAAGATTAGACACCAGAATTTGATCAAAGTCATTATCTGTTGTTCAAATTTTGATATCAAAGCTTTGGTATTTCCTTATATGGAAAATGGAAGCTTGGAAAAGTGGTTATATCCGAGTGAAGAAGATGTATGCCAATTGAGCTTCAGTCAAAGATTACAAATGGCCATAGACATAGCTCAAGGTTTGATATATCTACATCACCAATGTTTTGTGCAAGTGGTGCATTGTGATTTAAAACTTATTAATGTGCTTTTAGGAGATGACATGACAGGATATATAGTAGACTTTGGTATTTCAAGATTAACTTTTGCAAATGATATAGAATCAATGAATTCTACACATATACTTAAAGGATCCATTGGTTATATTGCTCCAGGTATGAATTTTTGTCTGGTTAAATACATTTATGTCTTACTTTTTGTCATATTTATAAACTTTTTATTTGATTTTTTTATTAAAATGGTTTGAATCATTTTGCAGAAATGATTTAGGGAGGCTATTTGGCTTAAGAGTTCTGTGGTTGAGCAAAAACCAACTGGAAGGCCCCATTCCCTCCGCCATTGGTAGTTGTCATCTTTTAGAGCTAGTCTCTCTGTCTCAAAATTTCCTGTTGAATGGAAGCATTCCCTCAGAATTAAGGCTTCTAAGAAATTTGAAATTCCTTTGGCTGGGAATAAACAAACTGACTGGCTCCATTCCTACCTCCTTTGGAAACATGTCCTCATTGAAAAACTTGTCTCTGGGTTATAACCAGCTTCATGGTTCTATTCCTTCTGAATCGGGGAGGATTTCTCAGCTTAATACCCTATATCTTTGTCACAACTATCTTTCAGGGAAAATTCCACCCTCCCTCTCTAATTGTACTCTTCTCTTAGACCTGCAACTGCATCATAACCAGTTAACCAGACACATTCCATGGGAATTTGGTGGCAGACTATCTCAGTTGGAAAACTTATTCTTATGGGGAAATAAACTTGGAGGGGGAATCCCAAAAACCCTTGCTAATTGTACCCATCTCCGGGTCCTCGATTTAACGATCAATCAACTCATTGGGATGGTGCCTGTGCAGTTGGGTCAGCTATTCAGATTGGAACGCCTCTTTTTAGGACGAAATCAGCTCATAAGTGGGAGCACCACAACATTACCTATTCTTACTACTCTAACTAATTGCTCCTTCCTTGAACAGATACACATAGGTGAAAATCATCTTACTGGCACTATACCCTCTTCCATTCAACAGATTTCCCAACTGTCTGTGTTCGATTTGAGCCTCAATGAAATAGGTGGAAAAATACCACCAAAGATTGGCAAACTAGCTAATATGACATATCTTAATTTAGAGTGGAATATCTTCAATGGATCCATTCCTTCAACACTGGGCAGACTTCAAAAGTTGGAAAGATTGTATTTGAACAAAAACAAGTTACGAAGAAGTATCCCAATGGAAATTGGCGGGACACAAAGATTAGGACTCTTATCTCTAAGCCAAAACAAGCTCTCTGGGCAAATTCCTCACTCTTTGGGTCAACTAAAATAGCTGAGAGACCTCTACCTTGATAAAAACTAATTATCTGGAAACATATCCCCGAATATAGGAGATTTCCTGATATTGGAGGTGTTGGACTTGTCTCACAACATGTTTAATGGAAATATACCACGAACAGTTGCAGGTCTTCCAAATTTGCAATTCTTCTTCATCTTATCCAGCAATTTATTAGAAGGCCCCCTGCCTCTGGAGATTAGCAAGATGACCATGGTCCAAGAAATAAATGTTGTTGTCAATCGATTAACTGGTTCTGTTCCAAGCGAAATTGAAAGTTTCACGGAAGTACACTATCTCAATTTGTCGTGGAATTCATTTGATGGCCCAATTCCAGATTCACTTGGGAAACTGGGATCTTTGGAGGACTTGGATTTCTCCGAAAACAATTTGTCAGGCACAATATCTATGTCCCTAGAAAACCTTAAAATGCTTCACCATTTGAACTTCTCTTTGAATAAGTTGAAGGGGGAAGTTCCCAAAGGTGGGATTTTTAAAAGACTTAGGAGTGGAGCATTCATGGGAAATATCGTTCTCTGTAGACAATGGGTACAGTTGCCACCATGTCCATCTCCCATTGCCAATGTTCACAATAATCATTGGCTTGTTAAAAGGGTAATAATCTATGTTGGTATTTCGGTTGTTGTAATATGCATTTTATTCCTTGGATTCTTAATTTGGCAATATTGCAAGGGACGGGTTCGAGGAGAGCTTTCCTCGAGATTACAGGTTACAGAAGCTATTCCTTGGAATTCAGGCCTTCCAAGAATCTCACAAGAGGAAATTATTTTTGCAACTAACGGATTCAGTGGTGCACACTTGTTAGGAGTAGGTAGTTTTGGATCAGTCTATAAAGGAGTCTTGACTGATGGCACATTGGTTGCAATCAAGGTTCTCAATTTGCAAAATGAAGAGGCTCACAGAAGTTTTATCAGTGAATGTAATGCGTTGAGAAAGATTAGACACCGGAATTTGATCAAAGTCATTACTGTTGTTCAAATTTTGATATCAAAGCTTTGGTATTTCCTTATATGGAAAATGGAAGCTTGGAAAAGTGGTTATATCCGGGTGAAGAAGATGTATGCCGATTGAGCTTCAGTCAAAGATTACAAATGGCTATAGACATAGCTCAAGGTTTGATATATCTACATCACCAATGTTTTGTGCAAGTGGTGCATTGTGATTTAAAACTTAGTAATGTGCTTTTAGGAGATGACATGACAGGATATATAGCAGACTTTGGTATTGCAAGATTAACTTTTGCAAATGATATAGAATCACTGACTTCTGCACATATACTTAAAGGATCCATTGGTTGTATTGCTCCAGGTATGAATTTTTGTTTGGTTAAATACATTTATGTCTTACTTTTTGTCATATTTATAAACTTTTTATTTGAGTTTTTATTAAAATGGTTTGAATCATTTTGCAGAATATGGATTGGGTGAAAACGTTTCAAAAAAAGGAGATGTATATAGTTATGGAATAGTACTATTAGAGATCTTAACCAGAAAGAAACCAACCAACAACATGTTCGTGGAAGGATTGAATCTTCCCAGATGGATAACCATTAATTTTCCAAATAAAGTGGAAGAAGTCATTCACAATAATTTATTGAGGAAAGCCGGTGATGACACAAATGAACTACCAATCAAAGCTCATCTTATTACTGAACTTGTGAGTATTGGGCTTTCATGCACACAAGAGTCCCCTCAAAAACGACCCAACATGATTGACATCATGAGCGGTTTAGAAAGAATTAGAGAAATTTGGCAATCTTAGATATGTGTTTTCTTTAGTAATTTTGTGTAGGAAGAAATATTTTATTAGAGAAACTTGGTAGTCTTAGATATGTTTTTTTTAATAATTTTGCTTAAGCAAAAATATGATTATTTTATTATTTTTTCAAAGGTGGAAAAACTTATAATAAGATGATTATAAACTAGCATTGAAGATAGCCATCACTAACTCTTATATATGGATGTGAGTTGATTTATCACCATTACTCAAGGAAAATCAAGCTATACAAAATAATCAATTAAATATAAAAAAAAAAACAAATTCTTAACTAATTAAGAATAATTTTAAATCTCACTACAAAATTTTTACATAAAAATATTGTGAAATTAAATATTCAATTAATATATATATTTAATTGAATTACTTCATTACATTCAAATTTCCATTTTAATAAAACACAGTATAAAACGTATTATAAAACAACAAATCATAATTCAAACTAAAATTTCCAATTTAATTAAACACAGTATAAAAAGTTATAAGACAACAAATCAAGAAGTGCCACTATGGGGTCCATGGCCCTACTTAAAAGCTTTTTGCATGTTGGTTACAAGGGGAAAAAAGTTCATGTTTGATTTGGATCACAAGAACCATATAGTTACATGCATTTTGTACCTTTTTCTAAATACTATGTTAAATGCATTTTCCGCATTAAAATCATGAAAATATATGATGTTCTTCCTTAAAAAAAAATCAAGTTATATTAAAACTCTAAATTCTATGATAATTAAATTATTAAAATTTAAAAATAAAGTTTATTAATTTTATATATGGTATATGTTGATAGAAAATTTAACTAATTAGTAGTCTATATTGTATTATGAGAATGTGGAAATGTTGTATTTGAATTTATAAGAAATGTTAAATTATACCTAACAATATTAAATATTAAAAAGGTTAAAAAGTAGTTTAGATTAAGATGAATATAGATAATAATATATTTAAATTTTATTTTAAACAAATGAAAGAATAGATATATTTCATGTTGCAATTGCTATATAGAATTTGTATTATCATATATTTGTCTTTATTATATTAATAATTTAACGATTCATAAATTGTTGTGGATATTTTGTTAGAGAGTTTATTATAACATATTTGATAATAATATATTAAAGTATTGAATTTTTTACACTATTACAGTGTTATTGAAATTCTAGATATGTAGATTTAACTGTAATTAATGCATACATGCATATGAAAATTATGCAGAAAATTAGAGAATAACAAAATAAGTTCACACACATAAGACACAAGATATGCTTTATGGGAAACTCTTTCAAGAGAAAACTCAGATGGAAGGTGAGGCTGCTTCACTTTCTTTCTCTGTTTGGAAATATGACTATAGGTGCAAAGAATTAATGTTTATAGTCCGTGGGCCGCTATAGTGCACATATCCTCTTTTTGTGCTCTACCTCTTATTCCTCATGGCTATATTTGCTCAATTATGGAACAAAATGCTCTTAAAAGAATGGAATGCCTCTTTCTCCTAGTGGCTCGATTATAACACAACTCGATAGCTTACTGGTGCTTAAGTTTGATTACATCAACTTTTAATTGGAGATACAATATAGACTCGTCTAGATTTTTTTACATCAAAAACATGTGGCTAGCCCGTTTCCCATGAATAGTGGGGGTTGACGCAACATCCTCCCGAACTATAGGTGTGAAAACAAGATCAACTTCTAAGTGGCATAACTTTTGCATACAAACTCCGACTGATGTGATTTTTGTGTCATTGGAAAGATCCGTGTGTAAAATAACATGGAAAGGTGTGGCACCAGAGTGACAAATTTTAACCCCCAAAAAAATTTGTTTAATGCCTCAAAACACTTTCGGAAGGTTTCAGACCCCGTTTTGCCAAACAAGGTCTCATCGGTAAAAATGGTCCCATGAACTAATTCCTCTACTCTTTCTATTCTGAATACATTGAGATGGATGAAAAACAATATAATGATCCAATCTAAATCATACCTCCCCATTTTGGGAGGATTTTGGTCCCCAAAAGCTTTTATTGAATGAGGTATTAACCAAGATTGTGATATTTAGGGGAACCCCGATAGCGCTTGTAACAAATGGATCCCCCAGAAAAGATGGGTCCTATCGTTGTGGAACTTTTAGATAAGATTCATGCACAAATGCCTCCTAATAACAGACAGTGTGAAATGATCATGTCTAATGTAATCATAACTAGACAGCGCAACCGCAGAGAAATAAAATGGTTGGGAATGATTTTCTTCTTTATGTAGTTGTATTATTTTTCTTTTGGATTTGCTATCAAGAGTAGTAATATACAAATTTATTAACGTTGCAAATACTTTCTAAACCATTATCTCAATCTAATAAATCTCTTTTTGATACCAGCAATAAGTTGGGAAACCTCCGGAAAGATTTCCCCTACCCTTTGGTAGGAATGTGAAAGTTACTAAAATGTGAGAATGAATGATAAAGGAAAGGCTCAACTTATTCTGGCTTCTTCATGCATTTGTCACTGCAGAATAATTTATGAAATTAACTGCTTATGCATCGTCTGTGACTGAAACAACGACATCAAAGTCACTAGCAGTCATCTCTACAATTTCATCCTTGTCACTTACAGATTTCAGTGCCAACGTCAAGTGAAGTCCATATTCGCCTTGCTGGTTTTGATATGATTTAGGCTAAAACAGAGTCAAGCATTTAAGTGGAAAATAAAAGTGGATTCATCATTGAAAGGAAGTAATTTACAAAAAATACATCTCAGTATTCCTTGCAACAGTCTATATATTAACCAAGATTGTGATATTTAGGGGAACCCCAACAGGACCTGTAACAAATGGATCCCCCATAAAAGATGGGTCCTATCGTTCTCGAACTTTTAGATAAGATTCATGCACAAAGCTGAACAAGTTGGATAAACTTAAATCTATCTTAACCTTCATATGTTACTTGTCTTAAAATATCATAAAAGCATTGCAATCTCATTGTTTACACCTTCAATTTTTAATTCCTATCGGTGCTTACTTAATTTAGGGTTAAGATACATTTATGCTGATGTTGAAAACTTCCAAAATTCATAGAGTTAAAAGTGATTGGTGAAAGCCATGTCAGAAGATCAGAATAATATTTCTTTCAAATTTTCTCAGAAGATCATAACAATATTTCTTTCAAATTTTCTCCAAACAAAGAAATGTATGGATCATTGTCCCAAAACTTGCTGGAAAATAGCCAGCAAAAACATCGATTACCAGTTAGCTTTTCTCCAAACAAATAAATGTATGGATATACTTTAATGTTTATTATTTTTGTTTTATTTTTTTCCATTTTGTTGACCAGGCAATGAAAGTGGTTACAACAATGCTATCAAAAGGTTATACCTTATGAAAAGATACTTAAAGCAAAGCCAAAGAGTTAGACGAGAAGTATCAACTGATACTGCTGCAAAAATACCATTTTATACTTTAATGTTATTATTTTTGTTTTATTATTATTACTTGAATTCTTCTCAACAAGTGGTTGTGTTTCTTTTGGTTTTAGTGAAAGTATGGGCTCCAATGTTGGTTCTCTTATTATGGAGTATAATTCATCATTGAGAATTTTTCAATTATTAAATTAGGTTAGTCAATTGATTAAAATATTGAATTTATTTCAAAAAGTTTTTGTTACTTTATAGGTTAGACACTAGCTTGAAATATGAAACTTATTCCAAAATGTTTTTGTTTACTTTATAGATAGGCATAGATTTCTTAGCTCTGTGATGAAAAATAATGAAGGGAAAATACATGTTAATCTGTTACTTGTGCTCTTTGACTGAAAAAATACACGGTGAGAGAATAATTGCATATTATGCTAATTGAGAATGTTTTTCGCTTGTCGAACTTATAGTAGTAAATTTAACACACGAACACTTTACAAAAATGAACTAACAATATTCATGATGAAAAATGCAATATGGAAGATTTATCTACATAATGAAAAACGCAATATGGGATATTCCAATCACGTTCCAAGGCATTTTTTAAAATGTGGATGTGACAAAAGGTTGTTGTGGAAGGTGTTGTTTGTATATGGGAAATTTCTTGATCATTATGTATAATCCTAATGTTGATAGATATGTCTACTAAGTGGTTCCAGTTAATGGGGCATTGATTTGAGCGTTCAATGTATTTTTTTTCTTTATTAAAGTATTCTTTTCTTTATCAAAGTATTCTTTTGTTGTATTTGTGTTCTTCAATTTATGCCTTACGACGTTTCCTTTGCAACATCTGGTGAAAATGCTAGTTATTCTCATCACAGAAAAAGATTGTTTTTCTGCCATATAGGTATGGGCTCCCTAATACCATTCAACAAATATTCAGTCGTATTACATCCATTTCAACTTTGTCTACCAGCTTAGACGCAATCACAAATTTGACCTTGCACTACTGGGTTATATTTAATTTTTCTTTAACATGGATCCATCCCAGTGGGTAAGGCTTTGGGTGTGGTTTTGTCTTTAAGCCAAGCTTCTTTACCGGGGATTTTGCAATTAAGTTTGCTTGAGACCCAGTGTCAAACAGAGTTTCAACCTTGGTATGACTTACTACAACTCTGATATGAAATAATTCAATTATTTTTCTATCATTCAAAAGGGACTCATCTACAAAACTAGTGATTTCATGCGATTTAGAATCAACAGGAGTTGTAAGGGTACCTTTTGTTCCTGCTACTGTGACCAGTGCTTCATTTCCCAAATCTGATCCAAGGTATTGCTATGATGTTGCCACTGTTTTCTGCTTCCATTTTCCTCCATACTTCTTTGGACGCTTTTCTGGGTGCTACTTCCAACAGTGATCGTCAGCGTGGCCTTCATTGTTGCAGTGATTGCAATAAGGCCGCTCTCCCTCTTTGGTTGTTCTTGTTTTCTTCTCCTTCCCTTTCTATTTCACTTTGGATTTGTTGTTGGGAGGTTTGAACTGTAGTTTTCTGGACTAATCCCCTCTTTCATTCTTGCCCCTGTTCTCAATATGAATTGACTTCACACTGGTTGAATCAATAGTGGTTGGTTCAAATAATAATAATGAATGCCTAATATAACTATGCAGTGAGCCAATATACTTAGTTACAACTTCAAGTGCATCAAGTGAAATACCCAAATTCAGTTCTTGCTTCCTAAACTCTTTCGTAAAACTCTAAACATCCTGCTCTTTGCCTTGCCTTAAATATTTCCAACTCATCAAAACTTTCTGTTTGTATCCTAAGGGATAAGACGATTCCTTTAACGAAGAAGTAAAATCAGGCCATGAGGAAAAGAGCTTACCACATTTTTATTGCTCTGCAATTTGCTCTCCCAGCAAACGAGAGCTATGCCACCTAGCCGTAGAGAGGCTAGCTATATTTTTGCCTCATCTTCTATGATTTGTTGAATCCTGCAGTAAACTTCGATCTTCTTGATCCAATTATTAAGCTTCTTTGCGTTACTTTCACCATTAAACACTTGAAGAACAAATTTAACATCTAATTTAAAAAAAGGTTTCTTAGATGCATCCTTTGGATTTCTTTGATTACAGTGGTGAGAGGAAAGAGAGCCTTCACTACCAAAAGGAGAAGGAGGGGGTTATTCTCCACCATTCCCATGTGTTGAACCTTGTCCTTCTGGATTTCTCTCCTCTGCTTCTAGTCTTAAAACCAGCTGATTGATGTTCTCTACCATTGAATAGAAAGTCTTTCTGAAATTATGCTCCTCTTGAATATGAGCTTGATCTTCTGCCATGTTTCTCCTTCGAGGTGACTTCCCTACTTCTGGATCAGAAGGTTCTAGATTTCCTTCGCCTATTTGAAGCCTACCTCTTGTTAGCATGCAAACATGCAATTCACATCTAAAAAGCCTTGCTCTGATACCACTTGATCCAGGACGTTTTTGCTTATAGATGTATAGAAAAGAATCACATGCAAAAGTTGCATCTTAACATAGAAATGTGCACATAAGAAAAGAATAAGTAAACACATAGAAAGCACAAAAAGAAGACACCAAGGCTTGATAACAGAGTTCATCCAATTCGGACTACGTCTTTGGGCCCAGCTCAACAATGGGGAGGCCTTTCTTATTAAAATGGCATGAAAGAAAAGAATTACATTCATCAACTGTCCACAAGAAGCTTATACCTCCAATCTACAAGATGGCCTGTGAAATGGATGCTTGATATGGAGAGGTAAGAAACACCAAAGCGTCCATAGAAAAAAGGGCTGGAGTAATGTAAACTGTCTAAATACAGAAAAATAGCACTCTCAGCCTCCTGCCAAACAAGACAGCGTGTTGCCAAACAAAATGCCTCTCCCCACTCTTTCCAATTATCATGGCTTTATAATGGATTCTTTGGACAAAATCGCATTGAAATTGGGGCTTGTTTGGTTCAAAATGGAGGTCATTATTGTGGATGGATCGGTGGGCATAACCACCTCTTAAATTGGCCTTTTTATCGTTGAGGCGATAAGGCCTTAAAAATCCTGAAAACACTGAAAATCCATCCCAAAACCATTTACTCGGACTTCAAAAATCATTAAATCGGGCTTATATGACTATCGGGTCCGACCAGAGGTCGCAATTGGTGTATCGTTGTTTCCAAGGTCCTGTTAACAAGAAAATGACGACCGCTGATCATAGATCACTGATATCGATGTCGGCCGATAGCATCAGTCCTGCTCATATATCATCTCATATATCATCTCAGGTGTCCCCATAATGGTTTCATCAATCGGTTTATCACTGATTGCTCTCCCTAATTGCTGATATGTATATACATAAGACCTATGATATGGTTGCCTCCGGTCCGCCAATCCTATTTGATCGAAGATTGATGATCGAGGGTTCCACTCCTCCTCGCTTAAGTCTACCTCCATAAGTCCTCCAATTGTGATTTTTCCTTTAAGGCTTAAGACACATTTTCAAAGGAAAATATTCATTTTCTTAAGGATCAAAGCAACCTTCTTTTAGCAATAACTTTATAATCTGAACTCGGATTGAAGTGTTGTTTGAACCATTGAAATCAGGATGATGAGATCTACGTTCTGATTTTGAGTTGGATTCATTTTGATCACTTTGATTTCTGAGCTTTTTACATGCCATTGTACCTGAAGATCCACCTGGATCACTTCTAGTCCTCATGATTTGGCTATTTGCACTCCGAGTTGATGGAGGAATATTTGAATGGAGGGGTAGTAAATGAGGAGAATTTCCCTCCTATAACTCCTCTTCCTTTTCCCATTCGAGTTTTGACCAAGGTATTTGCCAAGATTCCTTGCTTTTATCCTTTAATCCTACATTAAATGCACATTAGACCACAAAGAAAAATATCCAACTCTAACTCATCTCATAAACAAAATATAATCAAAAGTATGCAATAAGTTATGAGAATAGTTTGTTTGACTAAGCTAGGAAGTGAATTAAGGCTCATATAGTTACCCAATGATGAGGCTCATTAAAATCCTTAAGAGTTACGCAAATTACAAATGCTTCTCCCATAATACTTGCTTTAAGAGGATGAGAATGAGAGAAAAGGTGGGCATACTTTGTCATTCAATCTATTACTAACATAATGACACTCTTTCCTTCATATTTGGGTAAACCTATAATAAAATCCATTGAAACTTCTTCCCAACACTTACTTAGTATGGCTAATGGTTGAAGGAGCCCTAGGGTCTTGATAGTCTCACCTTTATTTTGTTGGCATACAATATTTATTCACATAACCTCTTTAATTTATTCAAAATATTTGGTTTCTTCTTTAGTACAAGAAAAAGTGTCATTCTTCAATAATTTTGTTAGATATGTCACTATTTGATACATAATTCCTAACAAAATTATGGCAATATCCTGTCAATGTCTCCTCTTGACCCCCTCCCAAAAGGGGTCAACCAAAGTTTTGAGACCTACAAGGATTTATCATTCCAAATCACAAGCCATCCATCATACCACTCACAAATGAACTAACTCCCCATCCCCACCAAGCTACTCACAAGGCTTACCAAAGAAGGAAGTTTTGTTTCAAGAGATTATTCACCAGAGGATATCATCCACCAATGAATTGGCCCTTTTATAGTGCTTGATCACTATGATAACAAGATCACCTCTTAGTGTCTCACTCATCCTTCTTTGCTAGCTCCAGCAAGTTTTGACATGCCCCCTCTCTTTTGTATTTTGAGCGTTCACTAGCTAGACATCGAATGGCTAATCTCTAGCTCACCTTTAGATCCTTATTTTAGTATTAACACTAAATGTACAATCATATTTCCTTTGACCTAATTGTCTAGTATTTTGTTGTTCTATCTAAGGTTATTGATCTCACAGTTATATTGAAGCCATTCTAATATTTCAATTTTTTTCCAAAGACAGGATTGTATTAAGTGCACCTAATATTGTTATCTTGCAAAGTTTCTTTCATATTTTAGTCTATTTGTTTCATTTTTTCCCTTAGTTGGTGCTCACTATACTAATCATTCATATTTATGATATTACCCTATTCAAATAAAGGGAAAATATAAAGCATACCTCTTTATGCTCCAGGTGTTTATCAAGTTCTTTGAACTCCTTCCCCATCTCATCTTGTAACAAAGAATTCCCAAGTTCTTTTTTCGACTCATCTCTTCTTCACCTTCCCTATATTCATCACTTGCAAGAAGGAAAAAATGTAAGATTTCTTGAGAATGTGTGCCTTTCTTATTTCACAAAACAAATGATGAGAAGCAAAATCAAACATGCAAAAAATAACAAAAGGAAGATAAATTATATGAAAAGGACAATATGCATAAAAAATTAAATATAGCATAATCTAACAAGGTGACTTTTTTCTTCTTTTCCAGGCATATTTTCCAATTGATTTTGCCGAAAATTTGAGTGGAAATTGGAAAAATTTCCCTAAGGTTTTCCTAGGGTGTTGAATCCATTTCTCATTCAAAAATGAAATTTAAACAACAAAACAATGCAATCTTGCCAAGAATTGTGTTGCTTGACTCTCGCTAACAAAGGAAAAATGTTGCCTCATTAGACTATACCATTGAATATTATCCTACCTCCAACATCAAGACCCTATAAGTCTTCCATGTTTGTAAAAGCTTCATGAGCTGACACTAGTGTATTATTATGAATATCAATATGATCAATTAAAGAATTGGATTGAGTAGCCTTGTACTTTCAGAATTCATTGCACCTTGTAACCGTTGCACTTAATTTTCCATCTCTTGTATTTTTGACAAGTGATCTTTGATCAAATCCACACCCTATAGGCAAAGGATGGTAGCAATTTAGTTAACAACTTGAATCATAAATATCCTAAAACTTCTAGGTTAGAAACATAGCTATGAGATTAACATTTTCTTTTGCAAAGGTTACCATTCGAATAATTTAAAACAAACATTTATTGGGGTCGCACATCAATTCTCAGAAGGGGAAAGAAAAGAAACAATCTTAGAGAAACAAATAAGACAACTATTAATTGTGGTTCAATCTTGCAATTATATTCATCGCTTTAACAGAATCAGTTTCTTGGTACAATTACTATATTTAATATTACATGCATTCATCATGTGATTGATTTTTTTGTCATGACATTTTCATATATTTTTCAAGTTGATGACTTAGTTTTTGCTAGACACTGCAATCCATTTTAGGAAAACTAGAAAAAATCACAGATAGAAAAAACCAAATTTGGTGGTGAATCATAAACAATTCATTTATAATCATTCATTACTACTAAAAACAAGTCATGAGTAGACTCCAAACCTGGAATTAATCATCATCATCAATTTCTTTCCATGTCTTTCCATTATGTGATTTCTCCAGTTTCAAACATAATTTTTCTTTCAGGATCTAGTACATTTTAAACATTGAGAGAATGTAAACATGAGATCCATAAGAAATTCAAAATGTAAAATAAAAAACACAAACAACATCAAAACAACCCAAAATCTTTGTTCAAATATATAACCCTGCAAAAAGTCACCCGCCAAAAAAATGATAGGGTTGTTTACATAGAATTACTTGGAAAATGAATTACAAATTCAAGACGTCTTTCAACCAACACAGGAACTCACATGTGTAACAACTAAGAGATTTAGAGAAAATGTGTGGCCAATTCAAGTCTAATGAGAAATTACTATAGCCAACACCCCATCTTCATTTTAGAATTAAAAAACAAGAAACATCAATGAACATGTGCATCTATCATGCGTAGTTCTAAAAGTTGGGAGCTTTCATGATACTCATGGGGCTCATGTTAAATTTCTACATTGCTTGCTTCAAGCCAGGATATTTTATGCTTTAGAACCTGCATAACACAAAACCATAAGACAGAACTCATGAATATATGCCTTTCCATATTTAACTTATTTTAGCTTCCTTTGTGCAAGAAATGTAACACGCCCCCTTAAAATGATGAACTTGAGGAGGTGGTTGATAGGTAGACCTGACTCCCAACGTGAAATTAAGAGAATGGGGTCTATAAAATTATGTTCATTTGAGCTTATTTATATTTATATTTTTTTATGTAAAATGTTTACCTAAGAGGATGATAGATTTTCCCATCGTTTAAAAAAATATAGAATGGTAAATTATAACATCTCTTCCATACTAGGGTGGAGAGCACCTCTTGGCCAAATAATTCCCATATTCAGCTTGATCATAAGATCTACCTCTAAAATTTAAAATGACTTAAAATTTATAGGAATTGAAAACATTGGGGAAACTAAAAATCAAGATCTTCTACAGGCGCCAAGAGCAGAAATAGTGGTGATATAAGAGGTTGTAAGTTATACCTAGGTTAGTAGAAAAATTCCAGAATACGAGTAGTGATGGAGATTTGGAGGGCCAGGCTAGAAGTTTGATTGCCAATATTTCTAGTTCCCACTCATGCTTCTAATATCCATGGATTCAAGACACAATCCTTTGCATTATATTATTGTTTTTGAGTTTTCTCAAAGCATACATCATCCTTGATGTAAGATAAATTTACTTAAGCATTAGGGCCTTTCTCAAATTTGGAAGACCATCCCATCTCTGCAACTCATCAGAATCGGAAGTCAAATTTTCTCTGCTTGAAGACTCTCTTGGAATTCTAGCTCTATGAAGGAACCATAATTCTCCAACTTTGTTCTTGTTTCTCTAGTTCTCTCATTTTTGGTGGCATAGTGGACCATTATTTTCTCTTATTACATCATCACTTAGTGTACAAAATTAGATATACCTTACATTGTTAGTTGTATCCTGTAGAAGTTGGTGGTTAATTGTAGCATGTAGAGACTGGTTCTTGGATATTAGTTTTTTGAGAAGGCTACTCAGCATGGAAGAAATTAATACAGATACCATTTTAAGAAGTAATGCTTGAAGGAAAGCCATTAAAGCATTGATGAAAGTTATAAGTACATGATCTGAGAAAGAACAAAAGCTACAATTAATGCCCTTATCAAGTTAATTTCCATTTCATCCAAGGAAGTTTCCCTTGCATATGCTAAAGGTGATATTATAGGATGCTTAAACATAATTTTGGTTCTTTCATAATCCTTACAACTGAAGGGAAGTGCAAAACAACTTGTTATATTTTATTTAGGAACCTTAAGGCGCAACTAACATATTTAATGAATGACATGTCATGGACAACCAATTTACAATAGAAGGATTTACCAAGGTGACACAATCATCATTTGTAGTGTTTTGACAATTGATCACTTCATTCACAACTTTACCATTTTCCCAAAGGAGTTATACCTTATACTACGAAAGAAGGCTACTCTACAATTGTTACTCTTGTATCTATTTATATGTAAGAATACACCATGCTTAGATTTTAGGTGTAGGTAAACCCATGTGATGAGTTAACAAATACACATGAAAACACATTGTTTAGAATACATGAAGGGGAAAAATCTGATCTATAACCCAATTTCCATTTAGGTACAAAAAATTGTATGTTGTCATTGACATTTAAAAAATTCCATATACTGAAATGGTATTTAGTCACTACCAAAAATGTTCCAAACGAAATTATCTTTACTATATATATGTGAAAGCCAAAATGTTGAAAACAAAATTTTCTTCACTATATGTATAAGGAAACCAAACATTTGTGCTGTAAACATACCAAAACAAAATTCTCTTCATTATATATTTAAGAAAACCAAATAGTTGTGCAGTAATTGAGGAGGCATGCATTAACAAAACTTATGCAAGTACTAGTAATAGAGGTACAAAAGGCCTAAAATAAATATATTGGATGACATGAGCTGGTTTTTTTTTCATAAAACAAGTAATGTAAATAATATATGCTATGAAAACACTAGATATCATTCTCATGAACATTTAAATTCATCTTATCATGGTTAGCACTTAATGCAACCAGTGCAAAAAATCCACCATGACACAAGCTTAAAGTAATAATACCAAGAGTATTGTGGATGCCATGCAAGTTCTATACACGAGGTATTTAAGATGGGTTGTGGTTGGTTTCTTGATAGTGGAGCCTATTTCCACATGACAGGCGATAAGAGTTTGTCCAGTATCTTGGAGGAGAAGGACCTCCGGATGCACATAGAGATGGGTAATGGTGAAAAGTATAGCATTTTAGGAGTGGGCACGGTTGCTTTTTAGAGGGAGCATGGAGCTCGCATCACCTTAGCAGATGTGAAGTATGTGCCAAGACTAAAGAAGAACATGGTATCGATCGCAATGTTGCAGGACAAAGGCTATGATGTAGTCTTCAGTAAGGGAAAGGTTTTCCTTAGACACATCACCAGGAGACAAGTAAAGTAGATCACTTCATGAGTCAGGAACCTATATTCTCTTGAGGTTCAAGATGCATGCAAAGCCTTGAGGACCAAGGAAAATATTGGAAACTTGGTGGTTGAGAGGGAGAGTATAGTACCTCTGAACATGGAATGCCAGAAGAAGTCTCAGACAATTTTGGAGGAGCCATAATTGGTGAAGCAGCTTCAGGAGGTTGTGGAGCAGCCACAACTAGAGAAGTCGTGAACAGACTCATGTAGATACCTCCAATAGGGGGTAATTTTTATCCAAGTGGGTAGATGGATCACATGAATCCATACCTCCAGGTGTGAGGTGGGGCGATGTCAAGTGATAGTAACAAGAAGGCTAAAATAGGGGTAGGATGCTTGAGGTACCCAACCTCTTTGATTAGACCTTGCCACGGGAGCCCCGATGAGGAGTAGAAAGACTGGCTAAGTGGGTAGAGGCAGATGGAGATGGACCAGCAGAGTAAGCTTCAGCATAAGAGGGTGTTTCTAGCCCAACAAGGAGGTCAATTGGGAGATTAGTTACTTACTTCTCAGTAACTGAGTTGCATTGCAGTAGTGGGCAACACAATGCAACATGATTAGAGGAGGTGCAGTGCAGATGCAGTGCTAGGAGATAGGACCAATAGCAGCCCAAATGCAGCAAGAGGAATCAGTGCGATTGATGCAGTTAGAGATCAAAGTGACAGAGTCTAGAGCAGTCAGATACTGAAGGGCATAGAGGTGCAGATTTTTCAGTCGACAGAGGCAATAAAAGTAGAAATGCTATAAATAACATTGCTATAGATAGAATTTTAGATACCAGTGTGGAAAATAGCAACAAGAAATGATAAAATATAAATGCTAAAAATAACATTGCTATAAATAGCATTTAAGGATAGATTCCAATTCTAATTAGTCCCTGAATTAAAATTGAGAATTAAAATTGGAATTTGATCTCAGCAATTGTTTGAAAAATAATTAATTAATTCATCTTGAGTTAATTAGTTGGAGAAAATCAAACATGAAGTCTTTGTGAAGACATGTAACAATTATCCCTTTGATTGAGGAAGTTATCCCTTAATTAAGGAGATAAGGAGAGTTGTATTGAGTTGTAATTAGCTAGCTCAATTAATTGAGTTAAGTCCAGTTAAATTAATGTTCCAAACAGTTGGAGTAACTAATTGTGAGTTCAGTCAGTTAATGCATGCATGCATGCAACTAGTGTTCTCTAGATAACTGAATATTCTCTCATAAATAATTCATGCATGTCAGTTCAGATAGAAACCTGGTTGAGATTAAAGGAATGGACAATGTATTATTAGTTGGAGGAATTTTTCTATAAAGGAAACTTATCCATGCAGAAGGAATGAACTCCTTCAGGATTGCACAGTTATTTCAGAGGTCAGTGTTGTGTGTGAGAGGATTATTCACACAGGTTGTAGCTAGAGGACCCAGGAGAAACTACATAAGGAAATAGGAGGCTTGGAGGACTGAAGGAAGGCATATGTGTTGTCTATTTTGTCTATGAGCAGTAGTGAGGGATTGTACTGAGAACCAGATAGCTTGTGAGCTAAAGCTTTGTGTAGTCTATAGATATTTCCACTTGTATGATAATACAGAGATCAGGGTTTTTAGCTAAGGCTTTCCCCAGAGTATTCTTCTGTGTTCATGTGGGATTTTTTCTTCTTCATATTATATGTGTTCTATTTTATCTTTCTCAAAATTGATTAAGCTTCCGCAAGTTTGTCTGTAGAAGTAGATCAAATATTTTGCTTTAGTATATTGGATTATCAGGTGATATACAGTGATAATTTCCACAAGCTCCACTTTATGCTTTCAAGGAACAAACTTTGGGCTCACGTGTCTTTGCGGGCCTATTTCCTTGTGCAGTCAATACTCCCTATTGGTAGACCAACTCACCATTCAATTAACTAGTCCAGCCGCCCTAATCCTTCCACGATAGCCCAGTGCTAAGTCATGCCTGCTCTCCCTTGAGTAGTAAACATTTCCACCTTCAAGAGGCAGCCTCTGAGATAGTGATATTCTCATCTCTTTCCACACTAGTTTCTTCGTAGAAGTAGGCCCATATTTGGCCATTTTTGTGCAAGAAACCATTCACATTATTATGGGGCTCCCCTCCACTAGTAAATACAAGGACTCTGGACCACCCTCACCTTCTTCACGTCACTGACTTGGCCACGTTATCCTAGTGCTAAGTGAACCTGGCCTCTCCCTTTCACAACCATTTGTGAGATTCTAGGAAGTAGCATCTAGCTTACATCCTCCCAAGTTATTCATAAGCCATCAATCTCTCTTTCTTATTCCAAATCATTGATCATAGGAGCTATATCTCTTAGATTAGAGTTGTGGTCACATGGCTAGTAATCAGACCTTCAAGCTAACCATCACGCTGCCTGGCAACTCATCCAATATTGTGGATAGGATTAAGAGTTTAAGGATAAGAGAAAGGGTCTTCCTCCCACTTTTCATTATGCAAGTAGTTACATACACTTAGTCAAGGTCATGATGGTTATGAAATAACTTAGATCTGCACTAGAGCATGATTATTGTCAATAAGGCTTCCTAAGGAAACAACAGGTGTCATCCCTCCCTAGGTTACAACAAAGTCACCATCTTCGAGTTCTTAATGGAAACAATACAAGACATAGTACAATGAGTTGTCCATTTATACCAAAGACTTATCCATTCAGACTCGCATACATCTATGTTCTTAATCGAAAAAATACAAGACACAGTACAATGAGTTGTCCATTTAGACCAAAGACTTATCGATTCAGACTCTTAGATGTCTATGGTCTCCCTTGATGGTCAAACAGGCATACCAGAACCCATACATCTATCTAGAAACATACTTTGGTGTACATGCCCATAATAAAATAGATTCCCATCATTCTTATGACTTAAGGGTAGTATCATTCCCATCCAAGAAGTATAAATCCAATTCCTCTAGGTTCTGAAGCAATCGTATCGATAACAAGGAGAACAAGGCCCTCTCAGCTGTAAACTTGGAGAAAGTAAAAATGCTAACCCAAGAACATGGGTTTTTGTTATTGTAATGCTTAGAGAACTTTTGGATGAAATAGATAGACTGGTAGACTAGTGAGGAGAGAGTTATCTCTGATATGAAACCCTGAACTTGTATTCAAAACAAGCTCATGATCCTGTGATTTATGAAAGAGATTTCGTATAGTTACTATCAAAAGATAACCACTATAGATATATACATATTAATAGAGTAAAAATCTAGTCGATACCTCATACAGAATATACCACTCAGCATGGAGAGATTCACATCATCGTGTGCATAACATAGATGCAACATTGTGTGAAGCGCAAGTACGTAAATTTAATGATTCAAACTTATGAAACAATGCCATCTGTGTTGGAAATACTAAGAGGAGGTTGAATCTGTGTTTCTTTTCAATTTCCATTTTTACTAGTTAAATCAATTATATTTAGAACACAAATGAACAATAGGAATAGATAATTTTTACTAATATAATTTTTACAGTAAATCAAGTACAATATATATAGGGCTCTAACCTGTTGCCAAGCACCAACTTGGTCTTTTGAGAGGCTCGAACCTCTAGGGCACCAACCCTATCTTGTTAAGGCACCAACCTTGGATTTAGGAGCACCAACTCCAAGGACACCAATTCTTTCAATTTTGAGGCACCAACCCCAAGGGATCTGACCCTACCTTGTCGAGGCACAAACCCTGTCTTTTTCTAGGCTCCAACCTTTAGGGAACCAACCCTCTAGGCTCCAACCCACTACTATATTTTTTCTAGATATTTTTTATAGCAACCCTCTACTCCCAAAATCGTTTTCACTAAATGTTGTTAACCTACAATATCATTGCTATATTCATGAAAACCTGTCTTCATATGAAGGAGTCTTCACAAATCTTCATATTTCCCAAACAGAGTCTACAAAGGTTACCTCATGATGATTTTAAATAGTCATCATGATTTTCAACAATGTCTCCAAGATTTGTTGGTCCTTTTCAACAAGATATCTCTGATAGGTTACGTTGAGCCCTCAATGTTTGCGCAAACATAATTCTTTGTTTTAAACCCTCTGTTCTTTATTGTTGTGGTAACTATTTCAGGAGTGACTGCTTCTCATTGTTCTTACTGTCATGATATCTTACTTCAAAGAAACAAACTTACAAATTCTTTAATGTTGGTGTTGTCTACTACTCCGTTCAAATGAAGACAGATGAAACTTTATTTTCCTTTCAGAGAACTGTTATGTTCTTGATTAATTCATCACAGGTTTGAGCCTTTCAAAGTTTAACTCAATCAATAAAATTTCTCTTCCTTCAGCTTCTTTCCTATTCGACCTTTGGCTTTCTTCCTTCTTGCTTGATCTTTGACTTCCTCTATTCCTTCAAGTTCACGAGTTGTGAACTGTTACTTCTTCTCTCTGTAATCGATGCCTAAATACATACCTCAAGTGAAGCCTTTCAACTTGCATATATATATGAGATTTTCCAATAAAAAGAATGACCCATTCATTAGTGTAGGGGCCAACTTATGCATGAGGTGGTATATTAAAATATATCAGAGTTCATTTTGTTAATATTGAATCAATTATAACTTATCCTTTTTATAGAAATCACATTATAGGAGAGGCTATACCCGTATTATAATAGAAGTCTAGTGGTCCCCATATGCCAAGTCACTGCTAATCGTAATTGAAACTTTTTGGAGGTCTCTTACTACATAATATATCGGAGAGGCCCTTTTTAATATTCATAAGGCCCATATGGAGGTCCCACATGCCACATTATTAGTTGCAATCGCAACTCTTAACATCACCGATGTAAGATGGCCAATATTCATATTATCAATGAAACAGATGCGATATATTATTAAAAAAATTAATAAATATGTTGGGTACATAACTCAACGCAATTGGTGATCCATCGGTCTATCGCAATCAGTGGTTTGGGGTCCATGTTCTTATCCCAATCGGTGGTCTACAATACTATTGCAATTGGTGGTTTGGCCATGTCAACTCCTAAGATCTGTGATATGACTCCCAAAGAGGTGGACGCGATATAACATAACGGTGTATTGTAATGGTATGATGGGTCCACAATACACATATCGCAATCGGTAGATTTGGGGTGATGATACATAATAAAATTTTATGGTTTGCGATTTGCCAAGGATGCGATATCATATTTAGGTGTATTGAAATGGAACCATTGGGTTCACAATACATATCCCAATCGGAAGATTTGAATATAACAAGGCTTCAAGACATGTGACACGATGGATGCAATATTGTATAGGGTTGTTACCATAACCTGTTTCGGGTTCACAGTAATATTGTAATCAGGGCTTAACGCGGTGACAACCCTTTAAGGCTTCCGAGATGAAACTTCTGATGTGATGGATGCAATATTCCTTTAGATATTGTTCTATTGGAATGGTCAGGTCCGCAGCTCAAATTGAAATCGTAGGTTTTGTGTAGTGGCATATAGTAAAGTTGTCAATAAAACACTGATATAAGTTGTTGATGTGTTTTGTGGTCTTTACTATTAACTCCTCTGTTATGGCTTGTCTTCTGATAGCTATTCATTAATGGCTTTCAATAATTCCTTTGATGGATCTACTTCTTTTATTTTATCTATATATATGTATTTAATCCAATTGGATCTTCCATCTCATCATATCATCATATATCAAAAATTCATCACTATGAGCATTATGATCAATGGGCATCAGTAGGAAAAATCATGTAACAAAGAATTTTCCATCACAAACACTGCTATATTGACATCAATGACAACCTAAATTAACAAGCTTCCCATTTTTCATTGATGGAAATATTCTTCTTCTCTCCCCCTTTGACATCAATGACAAAGGTGTGCACAAGGACTCCCCCTGTCGGACTACTCCTCTTGTCAAACTACTCCCCCTGTCATTATGCTCTTCTTATTGCTCAAGATAGAAGGATTGTTTTCTGTATTATGTTGTCTCCATAGTCATATTTAAGAGGCCTTCATAGTCCCAAAAAAGAGAGAAAACCACTAAGATTGATTTTATCTCTATCTTTCTTCAAATCTGAGTTCCTTTGTATTTATGTGCTTCTCCTTAAGTCACTTCCATTCAATATTTTAACACTATTGCATTTGAATGATATGGTGAGAGATTGTGCCTCACTGTTGCTATTTTCCAAAGTGACCAGCATTAAACTGAGCTTATATTCGACTATGAAACATTCTTGTTTCTATATTACTTTTGATAAGCCATTTTTCCTTTTGGTCTAGTAAATGTTTCTGCAAGTTATTTCTACTAGAAAATTTGACATCCAATCTATGACTACCTTATGAATTCTTTATACTGATTGGTAGCTTTTTGCAATACTTCAATTTTGTTAGAGATCAAGTTGAAAATAAGTCCATTGGATGGATAGGAGATCATGTTCTTTCAAAGGAGTGTTCCTGAGAAATGATCTATGAAAGAATGATTGTTAATATAGCTATTTAAGGATTTCATAAGGACCTTTTCACAGATAACTTTTGCAATGATGATCAAGAATCACAAGCTCCCCCTAACTATATGCATGGTCCTTTTTTGTCAGAATCACATCATCAAACACTCATAATATCAAGGATAGCTTCATCAAGTCAACAACATTTGTTGTTGTTTGGAGAGTTCAGGAGATTTTCATATTGTATTTGCTTTCATCTGGATACTTATGTAATTCTCTTCTTTGGCATGTTTATTTATTATGTAGGATTCCAAGTTAAGTGACAATCACGTGCCATATAACCAATGTTATGACACTTGAAGCATTCTATGTTTTTCGTGAATAAGAATTCATGATTTTTTCTGCATAATTTCTTCTCGGAGATTGTCGGGGACCATAATGTCTATCTTTGTGGTATGCCCTACAATATTTTTCCATGTGTCCAAAGTTTGTATAAGAATAACAATAACTAAGAAACATAATTCGGTACCTGGGAGAAGAAGGTTTCCTTAATGTAGTTTTGAAGTCTTTATGCCTTGAGATCCTTCGATTATAGCCATTTCTTCTTGCATCGTTGACATCATTTGCATTTCTTCTTGGAATAGGATTTCCTTCATTGTTGCTTTGACTCTTATCCTTGCCTTTGCTGGAACTAGGAGCATCAACATTTCTTTCTAGCTTCCTAAAATCCTTGTTGTTTGAAGCATTATCTTTCTTGCTTGAGGATTCTCCTTCATAGCCAAGACCTGATTTATCAAATGGGGATCTTTGACGGTTGAGCATGTCATCCAAGGCTTGACATCTATTCAAAAGTTTGTCCATCCCTTCAACCTTTTTTCCTAAGGGAGACAATCTATTCTTCCAATATTTCGCAATAATTATTCTTCTTAGCAAGTTGTTTCTCAAAATCTTCCTTTATACATATTTCTTCATTTGCTTCTATTTTAAGGGAGAAGATATCTAATTTCATTATGAAGATTTATTCATTTTCCTTAGCTATATTTCTCTCCATTTCTTCCATGATCCTTGTAACTTTACATGTTTCAGCCTTGAGAAGGTTGAGGTCAGATTTTAGTTTGAATATTTCTTCATCCTTTTCTTTCAGTTCGCATATGATGGTGTTTTTATCCTTTTATTCTTTATCAACCTGTCCTTCTATGATTACCAATGCTTCCATTGTCTTCTCAGTTCCATGTGCTTTTTTCCTTGCTTCTTCTAGTTGTGATCTAAGAGAGGGGACCTCTTCCTTGTATTGACCAATCTTTGCTTCAAATTTTTTCAAGCTCTTGTGCCTTTGTTCAAGGTGGCTTGACAAGTTATTTCCCCATTTCTTTTCTTTATCCAATTGATTTGTCATGGATATGACTTCTTCGTGATGCTTTCTTTTTCTTTGATGAAATTCATTATTAAGCTTCGCAAGCTCTTCATCCATTTCTTGTACTTGAAGCTTGACAAGGTCAACTTTGTTCCTTATTTGGTCTAGGTCACTAGCTAGTGCTTTCTTCTTAAGTTCCTCATTTTCCTTTTTCAAATTGATAATCTCTTCCATGGAAGCCATAATTTTAGCAAGGATATCTTCTTCAAAATCATTTTCATTCTCTTCATATTCTAGGTCTTCTTTAGTCTTGATGTCATCATTCTAATTTTCAGCTTCTATGATGGGTTCTGTATTTCCTTCTTGGTTTCCATCATCTTCTTGACTAGTGGACATGGTTAATGCTCCTTTTGAGTGAAGGTCATGAAGTTTGTCCCATATGCCCTTTGCTGACGAACATTTTCCTAAATTGTTCTTTATAGAATCTGGTATCCCATTCATGATTTCCTTCATTTCTTTTGCATTATACTCTTTGGATTCTCCATCCATCACGCTATCAGTAATCATTGATTTCCTGATCTCAATTCCTCGAGTCTTTAAGAAATTCCTCATTCTTACTTCCCATATACCAAATTTTCCATTGAACCATGGCTCCTTTACAAATTGATTGATTTCAACTTCGATGGTTGAGGGAGACACATCTTTAGGAGGATTGGAAACTTTCTTCCCTGACTTTTCCATTTGTGTTCTAATTCATCAACCCTCAAGCTATTAAGCTTTGATTGAAGGTACTGGCTCTGATACCAATTGTTGGAAATACTGAGAGGGGGGTGAATCGATATTTCTTTTCAATTGTCATTTTTACTAGTTAAATCAATTCTATTTAGAACACAAAATGAACAAAATGAACAATAGGAATAAATGATTTTATTATTATAATATTTACAATAAATCAGGTACAATATATATATTGGTCCAATCCATTTCCAAGCACCAACTTGGTCTTTTGTAAGGCTCCAACCTCTAGGGCAGCGATCTTGCCTTGTCAAGGCACGAACATTGGGTTTAGGAGCACCAACTCCAAGGACACCAATCCTTTCAATTATGAGGCACCAACCCGAAAAGCTCCAACCCTACCTTGTCAAGGCACCAACCCTGTCTTGTTCGAGGCTCCAACCTTCAGGGCACCAACCCTCTGGGCTCTAACCCACTGCTATATTTTGTTTCCATATGTTTTATAGTAATCCTCTACTCCCAAAATATTTTTCATTTAATTCTGTCAACCTACAACATCACTACTATATTCATGAGAACCTATCTTCATATGAAGCAGTCTTCACAATTGTTCATATTGCCCAAACAGAGTTTGCAGAAGCTACCTCATGATGATTTTAAATAGCCATAATTATTTACAACAATGTCTCCAAGATCTATTGATGCTTTTCAATAGGATATCTTTGATAGGTTGCGTTAATCCCTCAATTTCGACACAAAGATAATTCTTTGTTTTCAACCCTCTATTATTTAGTGTTGCGGTAATTATTTTAGGAGTGACTGCTTCTCGCTATTCTTACTATCATGATATCTTACTTCCAAGAAAAAAACTCACAAATTATTTAATGTTGGTTCTATCTACTGCTCCCTTCAAACGATGACAGATGAAACTTTATTTTCCCTTCACAAAACTTTTATGTACTTGATTAATTCATCATAGGCTCGAGCCTTTCAAATATTAACTCAATCAACATAACTGCTCGTCCTTCAGCCTCTTTCCAACTGGACCTTTGACTTTCTTCCTTCTTTCTCGATCTTTGACTTCCTTTGTTCCTTCAATTTCATGAGTTGTGCACTGATAATTCTTCTCTTTGTAATCGATGCCCAAATACATACCTAAAGTGAAGCATTTTGAGTTGTATACATATATGAGCTTTTCCAATAAACGAAATGACCCTTTCATTGGAGGAGGGGCCGACTTGTGCATGAGGTGGTATATTTAAATATATTGGAGGGCGTTTTGTTAATATTCAATCAATTATAACTTATCCTTTTTACAGAAATCACATTATAGGAGAGGCTATACTGATATTATAATAAAATTCTGGTGGTACCCATATGCCACGTCACCGCTAATCACAATTACAACTTTTTGGAGGTCTCTTACTATGCAATATATTGGAGAGGCCCATTTTAATATCCACAAGGACCATATGGATGTCCCACATGCAATGTTATTAATCACAATCACAATTTTCTGAAATCCCGCAATCACAACTCTTAACAAAACTAATGTAACATGGTCGATATTCATACTGTCGATGAAACAGATGCAATATGATATTAAACAATAGTTAATAAATCTGTTGGGTCCACAACTTCATCGCAATCGGTGATCCTTAGGGTCTATCACAATCAGTGGTTCGGTGTCCACATCCTTATCGTGATCAGTGGTCGGCAATACTATTGCAATCGGCGATTTGGCCATGTCAACTCTTAAGATTTGTGATATGACTCCTAAGGAGGCGGACGGGATATAACATAATGGTGTATTGTAATGGTCCAGCGGCTTCGCAATACGCATATCGCAATCAATGGATTTGGGGTGGTGATACATAGAAAACTTTTATGGTTTTTGATTTGCGACGATGCGATATTGTATTAAGGCGTATTGCAATGGAACCATCAGGTCTGCAATAAATATAACAATAGGAGTATTTGAATGTAAAAAGGTTTCAAGACTTGTGATGCGGTGGATGCGATATTGAATAGGGTTGTTACCATAACCTATTTCAGGTTCACAGTAATATCACAATCAAGGTTTAACGCGGTAAAAACCCTTTAAGACTTGTGATATGAAACTTCCAATGTGATATTCCTTTAAAGCATGTTCTATTGGAATGGTCAAGTCCACATCTCAAATCGCAATCACAGGTTTTGTGCAGTGGCATATAATAAAGTTCTTGATAAAGAACTGATATAAGTCATCAATGTGTTTTTTGGTATTTAATTTTAACTCCTCCATTTTGGCTTCTCTTCTGATAGCTCTTTATTTATGGAATCTAATAAACTTCTCCGATGGTTCTACTTCTTCTATTTTTTCTGTATATATGTATTTAATCCACTTGGGTCTTCCATCTCATCATATCATCATATATCAAACATTCATCACTATGAGCATTATGATCAATGGGAATCAATATGCAACGTCATGTATCAATTAATTTTCCATCAAAAACATTGCTATATTGAAATCAATTACAACCTAGATTAACAATCTGCAGAACTAGAACATAAGGTTCACTCTAGCTTGAGCTCCTTTTAACAAGAAATATAGACCCAGAACCAAAGTATACATTAATGAATACTTGGAGAAGGCTAACATATAAAATAAACAATTCATTAAGGAATAAAGCAGAAGAAATCATTAGTAGTAGCACACAACCACATAAGCAATGCTAGTAAGATCTTGCAATGAACATAATCATGTTACTACAATAAGGAATGATGTCCATACTAATTTCTACTAGAACATCACCAACCTTAGGACACATTGGTCCAATTCCTTTTAAAATAGTGACATAGCATATTAGTCAATCCTATAGATAGTAATATCATAATAAGGTCTTATGCATTAATAGCGCCATTTCAGACGAGAAATGTAAACATGTTTTTATTGTGAATAAAGAGCATAAGAAGAACTTATCTTATTCAGTACATAAGTGCTACAAATAAGAGTGGGACTTCAACTCTCCACCCAACCATAGAAAAGCTACAACCACTATTACTCATAGTTGTTACCTCGAGGAAAATTACAAATCTTGAGGTGGAGTGCCTTTAGAGGGAAGCCTTCAACGAATGCAAAACTGCTCCAAAATACCACCAGGCCACCATGTCTTCATGCCGAAGGAAATCCACTTCACTCTTTGTAATTCTTATGCCCAATTTTTTTTTAAGAGATTCCTTTAGCTATTTTTTACCCTTCTCTTGTGCTCTACAATGCAACTCACGATGATCTTTTCTTGCCTCTACTACAATAGTTTTAAATGCCATTTTCTCCACCTCTCCCCTCTAGATATTTCATGTATCATCCATGAATAATATTTAGGTCCTCTTGCTATCTCCATCGCTAACTACCTTTCTTATCCACTTTTGCTTAGCAGTCCCCCTCCTCTTGGAAAACACAACCCATGCTTCCTTAGTGTTTTTTTGTTGTTTTTCTTTCTAAGGGAGTCAAGGACACCTACCCGTATACCTCTTTCTTTCAACCAATTTATGGCATAGTCCACCCACTCAACCAACAAGTATTGATATTTAAAACAACAATTCCCTCAAGAAATATTTTGTGTTAGGAAATGAAATCTATCTCCCTCTCTTATCCCTTTAAAATAATTACAATTATTTACAAGAGAGTAATACTAACTAGGGGATATCACAGTCCCCTCCCCATTGAGGGGAATACCATCCTTAGTGTTCAATAACCATATATAACAAAATATACTTGAAAATAGTCATATTGTTTCATTGAGATTTATATGTTCAACTCTTTACGACATTTATAGGACTTTATTGATTTTTTTCAACCATCAAATAAATGCATGATAGTTATTAAGTTATAATACATCAATTTTTCAATGGTCCTCTTTTGAAGTCGATTGTTGCTTTGTATATTTTTTATCCAACCTAAATTGTTGTCTTTCTCTATAGTGTTATCTGTCTCTAATGTCTAGTGCTTCTATCTTAAGATAATTTCTCCCTAAGTGAACAATCCTTGACTCATTTTTTTTTGCACACCCCCAATGTTTTTCTAACTCCAATCAACTATGTTCATTGCTAAGAAATGAAAAAAAAAAAAATTGACCTTCCCTTCTCTACTTCTCAATCTCTCAGGACATTCGGTTTCTCCCTATCTAGGAAGACATTTGGTTTCTCTTGGAATTCTACTTTAAATTCCATCACAACAAAACTAGGTCATCTCATAACCCATATCATCATAAATCCTCTTTGTTTCTTTATTTAAAAACATTGGATCAGTTTCCCATCATGACAAGTATCTAATATCATTTTCTTTTCCCATACAAACAATGGATTAGTCTCCAACCTAGTAATCACCCAATGCCATATCTTCTCCTTAACCACGTACATGCATTGGATCAGTTACCAACTTGAAAAGCCCCTAATTCCATCTTTTCTCTTTTACCATGTATAAAAAATGGCTCCGTTTCCAAACTAGAAATCACACAGTGCCTTCTCTTCTCTTCGATTACAACACACTAGATTGGTTGACAAACCAGAAAGTACCCAATGGTGGATATATATATATATGGGACATAAATATGTATATATGATTAATCCAAGTCATTAACCTAAGAATATGGGAACTAACCATCTTGGTAGTCTTGTGTTGACAATAATATAGGTGTATTCCACACCTTTAAAGGCCCAGGTAGTTCCAAACATTCATGTTCCATACAAATTATGCAACACACAATACACATAGCACAAAGAAAAATGTACAAAACAATTTTAAAAATACAGAGACCATGCCATCTTCTTCCACAGACATGAGGCAACACTTCCTCTAGTGTCTTTCCCATGCTTCACTATAGGCATCCTATTGGGTTGTGTTATATTCTTTCCATGACTAGTCCCCCTAGTTAACCAGGGAGTTAGAGGGGGGGCGAAGCCCCCGCTTCATTGCACCAAATGCGTAGTGAGAGGGTCACAGGTGGTTTGAAGGGGGTGGTTAGCCCCCCTCTATGAGGTCTGCGGCAGGGCCCCAAGGAAATTCTTTTTGGACCCTATATTAGGTGGGTAGACCTACTTATGGTTTTTTGCATGGTTTTTGCACATGGTTTTGGGCGCGATGGTTTTTGGTCCGTGGTAGTGGATGCTTTGGC
>APFE030370992.1:246636-274357 GCA_000404065.3 Pinus taeda | reverse complement strand
CACATCTGATATTTCTTCTGTAGATTCATCTGAATGTATACAAGTGAGATGATCTTCTATGAGAGGGTTGCCATCAAGTACAACACATGCATCATAATGCCAACATATATATATATATATATATGTGTGTGTGTGTGTGTGTGTGTGTGTGTGTGTGTGTGTGTGTGTATTGTAACATTGAAAGGAATATAATGAGAAAGCAATTTGGTAGTCTTGATTTTTGGATCTAGGGAAAATATCTATGTATATTTGTTTTATGCGTTATGCTCTCGCTATTGTTTATTTTATCTGTTATAGAATTTGTATGCAGTTAATTTCTATACAGGGTTAAAACCTACAGTTGGTAACAGAGTTGTTTTGGCTTCAAGGGGATGCCTTTGTTGCTGAGGGGTTTCGCTCAGGCCAGTGGTAGACCTTGTTCAGTGGGAGATCTGCGGGATCAATTCTGGTGGTGAAAGAAGATGGCAAGTAGTGAAAATATAGAGATCAATAAATTTAATGGTCATATTTTTGAGATATGGAAACTCAAGATGGAGATTTATTGGTATATAAAGATCTATGGATCATGGTAGATCCAGGTACTAAACCAATGGGAGTTTCTGATGAAGAATGGAAGAAGTTGGATCAGAAGGAAAAGACCACAATATGATTGTGTGTATCAGATTCAATATTTTTGAATGTATTGGGGGAAGCTATGGCTAAGGATTTATGGGACAAGTTAGGGACTTTATACCAATCTAAGTCTCTGGTGAATAAATTGTTCCTACGAAGAAAGTTGTAAAACCTAAGGATGAAAGATGGAGACTCATTGACAAAGCATCTCAACACATTTAAAACTATGGTAAGTCAATTATTATCTGTTGATATTAAAATTTTAGATGAAGATAAGTGTGTCAGTTTTTTGTGTTCTCTACCAGATTCGTGGGATAGTCTAGTTATTCCAATAGGTAGCAATGTAATTGCCTTGCAGTTTGATGAACTAGTCTCATCCTTACTGACAGAGGAGCTGAGACGGAAAAATACGGAGAGCCAGAACGGCGATGCCTTGTCTGTACGAGTAAGGTCCGAGAAAAGAAACAAAAATAAGTCATCGAGTGGGAGATCTAAATCTCCAAGAAAACCTGTAAAGGTGTGCTGGAAATGTGGAAAGGAAGGGCACTACAAAAGGGACTGTAAATCTAAAGATATGGACAAAGGAAAGGGATCTAATGATGCTCCTTCTACAAAGGAAAAAATCACCTTAGATGAAGGTGGGGATGTGTACTTGGCTTCTTAATGTACATATGTAGATCATGAGGCATGGTTGATTGACTCAGGTGCATCCTTTCACTTCACTCCCCATAGAGAGTCGTTCTGCGAGTATGAGAAATATGATGTTGGTGATGTCTTCTTGGGGGATGACAGGAAGGCTAAAATTGTTGGTTGCATAAAAGTGAAGGTGAATTTGCAAGGTGGAAGGATTAGAACACTTCCAGGTGTTCTACATATTCCTGCATTCGCTAGAAATCGAATTCTGTAAGCAAGATAGATGATGTAGGTGTAAAAATAGTGTTCGAGAAGCATATCTGCAAGATAGTTCAAGGAGCATTGGTATTGACGTGGGGAGTTCAGATTAGAACTCTGTACAAGCTGCAAGATAACACTGTTGTTTATGGGTGCAATAGTTTTGTGGTTCCTGAAAGTGGAGAAGAAAATATAATGGTCTCTAGAGAAAATACCATGCTATGGCATCAAATGCTTGGACATATTGGAGAGAAGGGCCTTCGAATACTTCACAGTAAAGGTATGGTAGAAGGTATGACTAATAGGTCTCTAGACTTTGATTTCTGTGAAAATTGCGTAAATGGGAAGAAGAATCGGGTGAGTTTCCCCTCTAGTGGTAAGAGGGTGAAACATATATTAGAGCTTGTGCATAATGATGTGCTTGGACCTATGAAGGTTCCATCACTGGGTAATTATATGTACTATGTATCATTTATAGATGACTTCTCAAGGAATGCATGGATATATTTCCTTAAGAAGAAATCTGAAGTCTTTGACAGGTTTAAATAATTTAAGGCTCTAGTGGAAAACCAAATAGAGAAGAAGATAATGGTGCTGAGGATAGTTAATGGTGGGGAGTTTTTCAAGAAGGAATTTGAAGAGTTCTATAAGAAGTCTTGTATAGCACAACAGAAGACTACTCCATACATACCTGAGCAAAAAAGGGTTGCAGAAAGAATGAACAAGACGTTGATGGGAAGGGCAAGAAGCATGCTCAATGGTGTTGAGTTAGGACAAGAATTCTATGAAGACTCTATGTTACCTGGTCAACAAATCACCTTCATCAGCATTGGAGGATAAGACTCCACAAGAGGTATGGAGTGGTAAGAAACCCTCTCTTTCACATCTGAGGGTATTTGGATGTGATGCATATGTACATGTTCCAAAGGAAAAAAGAACCAAGTTGGATAGTAAATCTGAAAAGTGCATCTTTATTGGGTATAAGGATGATTTAAAGGGTTATAAGCTTTGGAACCCAGTAACAAGGAAGGTTGTGTACAATCGAGATGTGGTGTTCAAAGAGGTGAAATATTTTATTAAACATGAAGTCCCATCAAAGGAACCTGAAAAGGATAGAGTTTGAGCTAAAGGAGGAAGAATCAGACTCTACAGCAGAAGATGAAGAGCAACAAACTCCGGTTGTGAGAAGATGAGTTCGAGAAAGAAGGAAGCTAGAAAGGTATAGTCCATCTACTTTCTATTCAAAATCTTCTTTATCTATTACTGATGATGATCCTAGAACTGTGAAGGAAGTTGTAGATTTAGAGGATGGCAAACTCTAGAAAGAAGCCATGGTTGATGAAATGGCATCTTTGCACAAAAATGAGGCTTGGGATTTGGTGGAGTTACCGGTTGGAAGGAAATCCATTGGCAGCAAATGGGTGTTCAAGAAGAAGACAAATACAGAAGGAAAGGTGAAGAAATAAAAATCTCGGTTGGTAGAAAAAGGTTATTCCCAGGTGCCAGAAATTGATTTTGGTGATATTTTTACTCCTATTGCCAAGGTAGTTTCTATTAGATTACTTTTATCTGTTGTTTTTGCTTTTGATTTTGAGGTAGAAGAGATGGATGTGAAGACAACATTTCTTCATGGGGATCTGGAAGAGGCAATCTACATGAAGCAACCTGAAAGTTTTGTGGTGAAGCGTAAGAAAGAACTAGTACTCAAGTAAAAAAGTCTTTGAATGGGTTAAAACAGTCACCAAAGATGTGGTATCAGAAATTTGATACATTCATACAGGGACTTGGCTTCACTAGAAGTAAAGCAGATCACTGTGCATATTTCAAATTAATTGGTGATCACGTTGTTTATCTATTCTTGTATGTGGATGATATGTTCCTGGTTGGAAATGAAAAAGAAATTATCCAGGATTTGAAGACCCAATTGTCCTCCAAATTCAACATGAAAGATCTTGGTGCTGCAAACTATATTTTGGGCATGGAAATTAAAAGAGATCGGGCAAAGAGGAAGCTTTGGTTAAACCAAAGGAAGTATGTCGAGATAATAATGCAGAGGTTTAATATGCAAGAAAGTAAATCAGTGAAGGTTCCTATTCCTATAGGTGTGAATTTATCTACTGAACAGCGGCCCAAGACACAAGAAGAGGAAGAGGTTATGTCCCATGTTCCATATGCAAGTGCATTCGTAGCCTAATGTATGCGATGGTCTGTACTAGACCTGAAATTGTACATGAAGTGGGAGTATTGAGTAGGTTTATGTCAAAACCAAGGAAGGAGCATTGGATAGTAGTGAAGTGGGTTTTCAGTTATTTGTGTGGCACTAGTGATTATGGTTTTTGCTACCAAGGAAGATTAGGATTGGACATATTTTTGGATATCCGTGGCTTTGTTGTAGGATGGAGATCTAGATCAGAGAAGGTCTACAAGTGGGTATGTGTTTAAACTATTTGGAGGTGCAGTCAATTGGATGAGTAAGGCACTATCAACTACAAAGGCAGAATACATGGCAGCTACTCATGCAACCAATGAAGCAGTTTGGTTTCAGAGATTATGTTCAATTATGGGGTTAGTACAGGGAGCTATAAGGATAGACAATGATAGCCAAAGTAAAATTTTCTTGGCAAAGAACCCTGTTTACCATTCAAAGACAAAGCACATTGATGTTCAATATCACTTTGTGAGGGATATGATAGAAGAAAAAAAGGTGTTGCTGGTAAAGGTGGACACTTTGAAGAATACTACAGATGCATTGACAAAATATGTGAGATTTGAGAAGTTCTCTTGGTGTAGATAAAGAATGGGCATTGCAGGGTTGCATAAATGACCAAGCTCTCCTGTGGCCCCCTATGGAAAGAAAACAATAAGTGGGAGAATGTTGGGTTGTGTTATATTCTTTCCATGACTAGCCCCCCTAGTTAACAGGGGGTTTAGAGGGGGTGCGGAACCCCTCCTTTGTTGCACCAATTGCACAGTAGAGGGGTCACAAGGGGTTTGAGGGGGGTGGCTAGCCCCCCTCTACAGGGCCCGAGGTAGCACCTAGGGAAAACAAAATTGGACACTATATTAGGTGGGAGGACCTACCTATGGTTTTGTGCATGGTTTTCGCACATGGTTTTGGGCACGATGGTTTTCGGTCCATGGTATTGGATGCTTCGGCATGTATATATATGTATTGTAACATTGAAAGGAATATAATGAAAAATCAATCTGGTAGTCCCAGTTTTGGGATCCAGGGAGAAATATTTGTGCATATTTGTTTTATGTGTTATGCTCTCGCTATTGTTTATTTTCTGTGTTTTAGAATTAATATGTAGGTAATTTTTGTATGGGGTTAAAACCTACACATCCATAATTCAAATCTAGAATATGAGGTTTATCCAAGTTTGTCACGACATGTCGTAGATGACAGTTCTTTAATTCTACTGATATATCCTTCAATATTTCATGTTCATAACATAAACATGGGAATACTATAAGAATCATATTCTTATGATGTTAGAATTATAGATCAACGAGGCTACTTTTTCCCATTTGACTCTTCACAAAACCAAGAATCTTGTGTAACAAGCCTAGGTTAAAAATCCATGTAGTAAAGTTAATAAAGGAAAAATAAGACCAATGTCATGGGACAAGTACTCCAAGCTAAATGTTGGAAAACAAATCCTAGTGTGTTTTCATTTAGTTTATTATGGTTAAGGGGAAATTGGCAAAGGCAATGGTAAAGGATTTGGAAAGGAAAGAGGTATTAATTGACATTTTATTTATGAAAATAAAGGAAATTAGGAGAAAAGGAAGGTGAAAGGTCACATGTTTCATGTGACAAGGAAAATGAAGGAAAAATAATGGAAATTAAAGAAAATAGAGGCCCCATTAATAAAAACGCTTTTAAGGATCAATTCACTGTTCAAAATAGCAACAAGAAATGCTAAAAGTAGCATTTCAGGATATTCCAATTTTAATTTGTCCTTGAATTAGAAATGAGAATTAAAATTTGAATTTAGTCTCACCAGATGTTTGAAAAATAATTAATTAATTCATCTTGAGTTAATTAGTTGGATAAATTCAGACATAGTCTCTGTGAAGTCATGCAACAGTTATCCATTTGATTGAGGAAGTTATCCCTTAATGAAGGAGATAAGGATGAGTTGTATTTGAGTTGTAATTAGTTAGCTCAGTTAACTGAGTTAAGTCCGGTTAAATTAGTTCCAAATAGATGGAGGAACTAATTGTGAGTTCAGTCAGTTAATGCATGCATGCATGAAACTAGTGTACTCCAGATAACTGAATATTCTCTCATAAATAACTCATGCATGTCAGTTTAGACAGAGACCCAGTTGAGATTAAAGGCAAGGACAATGTACTCTATGTTGCAAGAATTTTCCAATAAGAAAATCTCTTGCATGCAGAAGGAATTCATTCCTTGAGATTTGCGCAGTTTTACAGTGTGTTGGAGTAGTGTGTGAAATCAGTGTCACACAAGGTTGCAACTGGAGCATTGAGGGAAAATTGTGCAAGGAAATAGGAGACTTGGAGGACAAAGGAAAATCCATATGTGTTGTCTATTCTATCTATGAGCAGGAGTGAGGGATTGTACTAAGAGCTGGATAGCTGTGAGAGCTAAAGCTTGTGTAATCCTGCGATATTTCCACTTGTATGACAATACAGATAGCGGGGTTTTTAGCTAAGGCTTTCCCCAGAGTATTCTTCTATGTTTCATGTGTGATTGATTCTTTTTCTCTGTTATATGTGTTCTGTTTGATCTTGCTCAAAGATATTAAGCTTCCACAAGTTTGATTGTAGAAGTAGATTAAGTATTTTGCTTTAGTATATTGCATAACTAGATTAATCTATAGTGAGAATTTCTACATGGTATCAGAGAAAAGGTGATCAGAGCTTTGAACAACATACTGAGAAGGGAGAAGTTCAAAGTTGTAAGTTCTTGATTGTAGTTACAAAATCAATTTCTTATCACACCTCAATGTTCATCAATGGCGTACAATGGCTTGAGACTCGAGTATGCCCTAGATGGTATCTCGAATTACATAGGATGGAAGGATTGCATGGAGGTGTTATTAGAAGACAATGGTTTGAAGGATTTCATTAATTAAGAAATCCCCAAGCCAACTGTAGCTAATGCACAAGAATTGGCAGAATGGAAGAAGGGTGTGCCGAAAACGAGGAGGATTATTCTGGAGGGAGTTCCAGACCACATTGTCTTGAGTCTCCATGGGAAGGAGACTCCATTTTCAATGTGGAAGACATCAAAGGACCTATATTAGAATAGCGACAACTAGAGGAAGCTGGTGCTCAAGGACAAGCTTCGGAAAATCAAGTGTGAAAAGGGCGACATTATTTCTACATATCTGAACAAGCTCACCACCTATAGAGATGAGCTTGGAGTGTAGGAATAATGATAGCCAATCATGATATGGTGTGCCTTTCTCTCCTCGGTCTTCCAAAGAGATGGAATAACTACCAAGACTTAGTGAATAGAAGAGAGAAATTGTTGAATTGGGAATGACTGTGGTCAGATCTAATGCAAGAGGAGATCAGGGGAAGCACCAGAGATGGTTCTTCATAAAAGCATGATGATGAAGAGAATCTAGCCTTAGAAAGTAAGGCAAGGAAAGGGAAAGGGTAGGCTTCCCATTCAAAATCGAGCTCTTGCCATGGAGGGAAGAATATTGACAAACCTAAAGTGAGATATTTTAAGTGTCATGAGGTGGGCCATTATGCTGCTAATTTTCCATTCAAGAAATCCAAGAAGGGATCCTCAAAATGATCAAAAGGTGAGGCACTGGCTTCTTAGTTTGAATTGGATTTTACCCTCATCGCATGCATGGTTTCATCGATGATGGGTTGTGTTTGGTGTCTAGACAGTGGAGCCTCATTCCACATGACCGACAATAAGAGTTTATTTATTACCTCGGAGGAGAAATATCTCAAGATGCGCATAGATATGGGCGATGATGGAAAGTACCGTGTTTCAGGTGAAGGTATAGTTGTTTTTTAGAGGGAGCATGGAGCTCCTCTCACCTTGACTGATGTAAAGTATGTGCCTGGACTGAAGAATAACTTGGTATTGGTTGTGATGTTGGAAGATAAAGGCTATGATGTAGTCTTCAGTAAAGGAAAGGCATTCCTGAGACACATAGGCATGGGTCAGACCAAGAGGTTTGGGATTCGAGTGAAGAATCTTTACAAGCTGGAGGTAGATGACTGTGCTACATTGAGTTCGAAAGTAGAATTGGTGCAAAGCCAGGACATTGGTGAGTTATGGCATAGACAGTTGAGCCACTTACATCATAGGGCCTTGAAGATAATGCAACAGATTTCTATTGGACTTCCCAAAGGTAAACTTAAGCAAGTAGACACATGCAAAGGTTGTAACTTGGGAAAGTACCTTAAGTCTTCCTTTCATGATCAATACAATCGAGCTAAAGCAATCTTGGAGCGAGTTCATATAGATGTGTGTGGACCATTCTTGATAGCCTCCACCGTGAAACAAAGGTATTATGTGATTTTGATTGATGATTTTTCTCGTAAATGCTGGATCTATTTCATGCACAAGAAGGATCAAACCTTAAAGTTTTGTGAGTTCAATGCTTTGGTTGACAAAGAATCAAGAAATAATATCAAGGCCTTAAGAAGTGACAATGGTGGAGAGTATGTCTCTCAAGAGTTTAAGGACTTCTATGCAGTGGAAGGAAATAAACGGGAGTTGATGGAACCTTATAACCCACAGCATAATGGGGTGGCCAAGAGGAATAACATAACGATTGTGAGGGAAGCTCTGACAATGTTGCATGACCAAGGCCTACCACTTCATTTGTGGGCTGAGGAATACAACACAGTGGTCTATTTGCATAATAGATTCCTGCATCACATACTTGGGATGAAGACACCAGAGGAATATTTCTCTGGGAAGAGACCAGATGTGGGTCACTTTAGGATCTTTGGCTCATTGGTATATTTCCATGTGACCAAGGATGCCCGGAAGAAACTTAAGCCAATAGCAGAGTTGGGGATACTTGTGGGGCACACTGATATACCCCACACATATCAAGTGTATTTTCTTACAAGTTGGAGGACAGTGGTTAGTAGAGATCTTAAGTTTCATGAGTAGAAGGCCATGCGAGTTTCCCTTGAGAGGGAGCTCCAACTACATGCTGTGGAGGAACTTTTGGTTCCTAAGGAGGAGGAGCCTCAAACTAATGCGGAGCAGCTGCATGTAGAGGTTCTAGGAGTGGAGACATCCACTCAAGCAGAGTCTTCCAGATATGGGGATGACATATTGTTGTTAGATGAGAGAGAGAATGTGGGAGAACCATTTTATCAGCACAAACAGAGGAGGTCACCTGATAGGTACACTGGATACATGGCCCTTTTTGAGGAATGTGTTGAGACTTAACCATCTTCCTTCGAGGAAGCAGTGCAAAAATGGATTTGGGTTGATGTTATGGTGGAGGAGTATGACTCCATAGTTTGGAACAGTGTTTGGGATGTGGTTCCAAGACCGAAGAACAAGTCAGTTATGAGTTCTCGTTGGCTTTAGAAGGTAAAGAAAGCTACTGATGGTAGTGTGGAGAAACATAAGGCAAGGTTTGTTTCCCGTGGTTTCTCACTAGTCGAGGGGATCGACTATGATAAGACTTTTTCTCCTGTAGCAAGGTACTCATCTATCAAATCTATGTTGGCACTATCAACATAGATGGGTTGGAACATCCATCAGATGGATGTGAAGACTGCATTCCTCAATGGCAAGATTGAGGAAGAGGTGTACATAGAGTAGCCAGAAGGATTTTAGACCTTCGATCGTGAGTCACATGTGTGCCGACTGAAGAGAGCTTTGCACGGGCTGAATCAAGCACCTCATGCTTGGTACATCATGATCAACAGCTACTGCACCACATTGGGCTTCACAAAGAGTGAAGTAGATGTGATCCTGTACCACATCATGGTAGAAGGTAAGCCATTGATCATTATTCTTTATGTTGATGATCTAATATTAGCAGGTGATGATCAGCTGATAAAGTATTGTAAAGAGGACCTTGCAAGAGAGTTCGAAATGAAAGACATGGGTCTCATGCACTACTTTCTAGACATGGAAGTGTGGAAGAAGGATAGTGTTTGTGTCTCAAGACAAGTATGCCAATGAGATACTCAGGAGATTTCACATGGAGAAGTGAAATCCCATGTAGACTCCTCTAGTAGGTAATTGGAGGAAGGAGGATGCCACTTCAGGAGAGGTAGTAGCTCCTACTGTGTATCGACAACTTGTGGGTTCATTGATGTATTTAGTGAACACACGACCAGATTTGTGCTATGTGGTGAACCAGCTGAGTCAAGCTATGGTTTAGCTTACCAAGATGTTTTAGAAGGTAGCTAAGCATGTTTTGAGATACCTCAAAGGCACATCTCAATATTGATTATGGTACAGACTGTCAAACAGAGTGAAGCTACAGGGCTTCACAGATGCAGATTGGGTAGGGAGCCCATTAGATCGGAAGAGAACATTAGGAGGAATTTTCAACCTTGGTTCAGTTGTAGTTTCTTGGTACAACAAGAAACAAAGGTCAGTTGCACTCAGCTCAGCAAAGGCTGAATACATGGCTGTAAGTCAGGTAGCATGTGAGGCCATTTGGATGCGGAAAATTCTAGTTGGTTTGTTTGATCAGAGGATGGATCCAATTGTGATCTATTGTGATAATAATAATTGTATCAAAATCTCTGAGAATCCAGTATCTCATGACAGGTCCAGGCACATAGGCATTCAATATCATCATCTCAGAGTCTGTGTGGTGAGGAGAATCATGTTGTTGCAGTATGTTTCGACCGAGGAGAAAGATGCTGACATTTTGACTAAGGCATTGTCAAAGTGTAAATCCAAGTTCCATAGAGACAGGATCGGGGTGGTGGATAATACCTTTCTTGTTGAGAGGGAGTGTTGAAAATAGCAGCAATAAATGCTAAAAATAGAAACGCTAAACATAGAATTTTAGGATATTCCAATGTTGATTTGTCCTTGAATTAAAAATGAGAATAAAAATTCGAATTTAGTCTCACCGGCCGTTTGAAAAATAATTAATTAATTCATCTTGAGTTAATTAGTTGGAGAAATTCAAACATGAAGTATTAGTGAAGTCATGCAACAATTATCACTTTGATTGAGGAAGTTATCCCTTAATTAAGGAGATAAGGATGAGTTGTATTTGAGTTGTAATTAGTTAGCTCAGTTAAGTCCAGTTAAATTAGTTCCAAACATTTGGAGGAGCTAATTGTGAGTTCAGTCAGTTAATGCATGCATGCATGAAACTAGTCTAATCCAGATGACTGAATATTCTCTCGTAAATAACTCATGCATTTCAGTTCAGACAAAGACCCAGTTGAGATTAAAGACAAGGATAGTGTACTATTAGTTGCAATAATTTTCGTATAATAAAATATCTTTCATGCAGAAGGAATTCATTCCTTGAGATTTGTAAAGTTTTACAGTGTGTTGGAGCAGTGTGTGAGATCAATGTCACACAAGGTTACAGCTGGAGCATCCAGGGAAAACTGCATAAGGAAATAGGAGGCTTGGAGGACAGAGGGAAAGGCATATTTGTTCTCTATTCTATATATGAGAAGAAGTGAATGATTGTACTGAGAGCTGAATAGCTGTGAAAGCTAAAGCATGTGTAATCTTGAGATATTTCCACTTGTATGATAATACAAATAGCGGGGTTTTTAGCTGAGGCTTTTGCCAGAGTATTCTTTTGTGTTTCATGTCTAATTGATTCTTCTTCTCTATTATATGTGTTCTATTTGATCTTTCTCAAATCGATTAAGCTTTCGCAAGTTTGATTGTAGAAGTAGATTAAGTATTTTTCTTTAGTACATTGCATAATCAGATAATCTCTAGTGAGAATTTCTACATTCATAGATTTTGTTAGTTTTAGTTTTTGTTAGTTTAGTTTTAGATCTCTCTCTCTATTCTCTCTACTCTTTCATCCTCTTTCACACTTAGAGAATTCTTGGTGAACTCTATCATCAGAAAAAGGAAGGAAAAGGAAGTAAGAGTTGGATCAAGTAGATACAAATAGATTACTTACAGGTATTGAGTTGCATGTATGATTTCCTTCCCGTTTTTGTCATGCATGGTACATGCATGTGTTTATTTGGATATTTTGTTATCATGGGCATGATTTTTTCTAGATGTGATAGTGGTTTCAGCCTTTCCTTTCCATTTCCAAATCACCATCGTTTGATGGATTTCATTTACTTGGTCGAGTTGGATTGTCGCAAGGTTTCAAAACTGAGTGGGGTGGTCTTAGGAAAATTCCTAGATGCCTAGGAAACCCTTGTTTAGTAATTGAGGGATACATGGTAAATCCTATGGGTGGAGATAGGAAAATGGCCCATCGTTTAGGTGGAGATACCTGGAGGCATCCATGCTTGTTTAGGGCCTAGTGATCCCTAGCCCGATATGTGTCGGGATTGCATTAAATCTTGTAGTGTATGTTTCTTCATTTGGGTGTAAGAATCCATCAAACCGTAACGGCAGGATACATAGTAAATCCTGAGAACCCCTGGTTAGTTTTGTTGTTAGTCCCACATTCATGCTTGGAATATGGCACAAGGGTGATTAGTCGAAAGAGATATTTGGTTCAACCTAATATATGGTCAGGTGGTATGTGGAAGTCCCTAACTTGCTTGGCTTTTTTTCATATGTTAATAAGAGCTCTTTTACCTTGTATTTCATGATTAAATGTACTTTTTACTATGTGTCTTTAATGGTTGTTCTATAATTGTTATTCTACTAGTTATATATTGTCTATAAGCATGGTTTATGGAAGACTTCATTTATGGATATCATCATACTTTTTTTAGTAAATGAAATGTTAATGAATGTATAACATAATAGATGATAATTTAGTTGTTGGAAGAGGTAATCAGAACTTCTTGACAAATCTCAGATAAGTATGAAGCCCATATGCTCAATGTGTTTTGATACTTGTACACATTAAATGTTCATGATGTGTTTGATAAAATTCCTTTCATGGTTAGGATGATTCATAATAGTTCCTTGTTCAAGTTTTTCATTAGCAACCCTATTTCCTTGTTATCTATCATGTCTAAGTGTTTCATTAAGTTTTAGGTGGAGGCCTAGGTACCATCCCTAAGAAACTGGCTTAAATCCCACAATCGCTGTCACAAAAATGGATGTAAAAGACTGCAGTAGCTGGGAAGAAAGCCTGTGGGAGTGATTGGAGGGTTTAATTTTCATGGAGGTCTTGTCATGGGAGATACTAGGCATTTAGTTCAGTGAAAGGTTAAGCTAACTCAAGGGCTGGTAACCTAGAGTGGTTGATTAGCTTAGGGCATCTTGTAGCACCTAAGGGATGTTTGTAAAGTGTTGGCTCATTGGTTCCACTTCCTTAAGGTGATCTAGGAGGTTGAATCATATCATATTAACTCTTCCTCGTATATTTACCCTGGTGGTCCGGTAAGCTTGGGTAAGTTTGGGAGGAGGGTGTCACAAATTAGTATTAGAGCATGGTTCACCCCTTGGACTAGATGGGAAAAATGTGTTTTTCATGCATGTATATAGATTGTATATGTGTTTGATGTGTATGCATGGTGATTTTCATTGTTGTAGTTGTGTTGTCATGTATAAGATGAAGGTGCTATTGTTAGAATGTGTTTGTCATGAATGCATGTTTATTATAAATGTGTGTGTTATGCATGTTTATGTTTACTTGTGTTATGCATGCATTATGTCCAGTTTGTGTTATAGTTTGTGGCATCATGCATGAAAGCTAGATGATGATTGAGATGATGTATATACACTGTTATGATTATGATTATACATGCATTGAGCTAATCTAGTTAATCTTGTAGACGATATAGCCTCCCCTAAACTATACTAAGGTATCTTGGTTATGTTTATATTTTGGTTTAGCTAACATGATATACCTGTAGGAATAAGAGGATCAAAGATGACTATAAAAAATGGTGGATTATAGCTCATGAGATTCTCCCTAAAGCCTCTATGAGGAGCATGGTGATGAGTACTCCCCTCACATAGAAGATATTTTGAGAAGTTTGGAGGTAGAAATAAGAAGTTTCAAATTAGATAATGATAAGGTCATTCAGTCACAAGAGAGAGTTGTCAGTGCATAATAGAAACAAGCAGAGGTTAATGAAGTTATCCATCAAAGTTTGTTAGACTTGCAGAGATAGGGACCACTTAGAATCAATCATGGACAGGAGGACAAGACTAATGGAGCCTATGGTAGCATATCTCATAATGGACACAGGTTAAACATGGATGATACCATTAGGGATGGAATATCCTTGGACACACCTAATAGGAGAGGTAGTGGAAATGGGAATTACACTAGTTTTGGTTCAAACATGTATCATGGTCATCATCCTTATCATCCTTACAAGAGGAGTGACAGAGGATATTTTTTGGATGAGTTGAAGAAAGTCAAGACACCTACATTTTATGGTGAAATGAAGGATTCACAAGATTTAGAAGTTTGATTTCTTGGGATGAATAAGTTCTTAAGATTGGATGACTATTCAGAGGTCATGTAAGCCATAAAAGTTACCTTGAATCTTAAAGCTAAAGCACACATTTGGCAGGAAGACGTCAAGAATGTCAAAGGACTATAGGAAGAAGAGTTGAATTGGAGGGATTTTGAATTATTTTTCAAGAAGATGTATCTATTTGAGAGATACTATGATGATAGCGCAAAGGATTTCTATGAATTGAAGATGGGCTTTATTACTGATGAGGATTATACTCAAAAATTCTTGGAGTTATTGAAGTATGTTACTTTTATTAAGGATGAGAAAGTGAAGATTCAGATATTCATCAGTGGGTTGCATGTATGATTCAATCACAAGATCGAGTTTTATGTGCCTAGATCATTGGAGGATGCCATCAGAAATTTGAAACATTGTTATGAGAAATCGAAGCGTAAGACCAAATCTTAGCAAGGTTGTAATAGGAAGCAAAAAGCTAAGGGCGATTGGCCATCGAATTGAACAAGACCTCAGGATGAAGGTGAGAAAGGGAATAATATTCCTTAAACGAAGGTTAATGTAGTCAGACAGGGTCATGGGTCATATCATGGAGGGTAGAAGAATAAAGGTGAGGGTAAGGGACAATTGCCAATTGCACTATTGGATATGTGATACGGAGCATCTCAAGAAGGATTTCTCATCATATCAAGGTGGCAAGCCTTAGATCTATAATGCATAGGAAGCACACACAGTCGATAATGTTGGACATATCATTCCTCATATCTATACAATATTATATAATAGGCAGTAAAATCACTAGGCATCTATTATCTAGATGGATGGTAATATTTTTGATAAACTTGTTTCTATTTTGATTGAACCTGGATCTAATTATAGTTATGTTAATCCTGACCTGGTGGATAAGTGTGGTTTGAATAAAGAAGTGCATGCAAAGTGTTCGTTAGTGTAGTTGGATACATGTACTAAGAAGAGAGTTCATCATTGGGTAAGAGCTTATGCATTTGAGTTGAATGGTAAGTCTAAATCAATGCACTTGAATGCGCTTCCGTTGGCATCATATAGTATGTTGTTAGGTATCTATTGGTTGTATCTTCACAGAACCAAAGTAGATTTTTATAACAAGGTTATTGGTTGCTTGGATGATAATGGTGAATAAAGAATCTTACAAGGTAAGAAGGCTACATAAGTGAGGATGGTTATAGCTATCCAGGCCAAGCATAGTGGCAGAAAAGGGTGTGTGTATTTGTAGTACATATTTCTAGTGATAAAGGTAAGGATGTTGAGGATGCGGAAATTTTGAATAGGTATTCGATTTACAGAATTTTTAGGATGTGATCCAAAAAAATATTTCAAAATTGCCACCTCATAGGGAAGTGGACTTTTCTATTGAGTTGGAAAGACGGAAAGCACCAGAATCAAAGGAACTATAAAGGATGAGCACTATAGACTTAGTGGAATTGAAGTTGCAGTTGAAGGAAATACTTGACAAAGGAAACATTAGGCCAAGTGTATCACCGTGGGGTGCACTAGTGTTATTTGTGAAGAAGAATGATGGTACTCTCAGGTTATGAATTGATTACAAATAGTTTATCAACAAGGTAACCATCATGAAAAGGTATATGTTTTCGAGGATTGATGACTTGTTTGACCAACTAAAAGGGAGCAACAATGTTCTTGAAGAGCTATTGTCGAATGGTCAACTCCTAGGAAGGTGGATGAGGTCACATAATTCATGGGGTTAGTAGGTTATTATAGGAGACTCATTAGAAACGTCTCATGGATTGTCTATCCTAATACATAATTTTAGAGGAATGGAAATAAATTTGAATGGACATAGGAATATGCATCAAGTTCTGAGCGCTTGAAGCAGTTACTTACAAATGATCCAGTTTTCAAGATTGCAAATCTGGATAAAGAGTTTTTTGAGTGTACAGATGCCTGCAAGAAGAGGACTTGGCAGAGACTTGATGCAGGAGGGATAGGTAATATGCTACAAATCAAGGAAATTGAATGACCATGAGAAAAATTTTGTGACACATGATCTTGAGTTGGAAGTGATCATCCATGCATTGAATATGTGGAGACATTATCTTATTTGTAGAAGGTTTATATTGATAAGTGACCATAGAGGATTGAGATACCTATCTAACCAACTGAATCTGAATTCCATGCAATCTATATGGTTGTACATGATTAGTGATTTTGACTTCAAGATCAAGTACATTAAAGGTAAGGAGTACATGGTTGTGTATGATCTAAGTAGAAGAGTATAGGTAAATATTATAGTAGCTATGAGCTCATATGGGACATATTTATGGGATCAAATCTTATAAGAAGGATAGGAGGATGACAGGTATATGGAGGTTAGTCATTGGTTACAACAATAGGGTATAGGTGATTAGGATGTGGACTATCATCTTACAATAGATGGTTTAATCAGATTTAGGGACAAGATTTACGTGTCGGACAACAATGAGCTCAAAAATCGTATCTTGAGAGAATTTCATGTTAATCCATATTCATGTCATCCAAGATATCAGAAGACATTGACAACAATGAAAAGTTCTACTATTGGCTAAATCCGAAGAAGGAAGTGGCATAGTTTGTGGATAGATGTTTGGATTTTTGTTGGGCCTCATAATTGTCATAATTTCCTTACCTTCATTTCTTAGTTTTTATCTTATTTTCCTAAGTCTTTCTTGCATTTAGAACCTGATAATCTATGTAATATGAATTATAGAAGAATTTGATGTATTTATCTTATTATATTGCCTCTATGAAATGATTCAATCACAAAAGAATTATTTACTCATGGTTGTGTTAGTATCAGTTTATGCATACTTCCATCAGGGATCAAATCTTCTCTTTGCATTTTCGTTATAGGTGTCTCATCCTGAAGTTTTTATCATTCCACTAGGTCATGCCAAAATGGTCCACTAATGGTTGTCTTCTTCTCAGAAAATCAAATTTTCCCTCATGAGGTACATTTGCGGACCCATCTCCATGTTCCATTCAGTTATGGTTTCCGTTGTGTTATTTTTAGAGTCAAGGCAATTATGTTTCCATTAGGTCTTAGGGCTCATTTCCAAGGTCTTTCCATTAGGTCTTAGGGTCCATTTCCAAGGTCAAAAGCATAGCTTTATTGTAAAAAAGGGTAGCAAAGGTAGGAGGAAGACCAATAAACAAATAGTGATTGGTAGCAAGTCATGGTTATTGCACAAAGTTCTTATTTTGCTGATGTAATTTTCATCTCAAAAACATTTTTTTGATATGAAAACAGAGTATTTTAGCTTGTTTATATTTTTCTAATGTAATTCAAGTGATTTTATGTAATAATTGTTCCCATGAGCTGCCCAAGCATTTCTCATTGCTGCAAGAAATTAGCCATTGAAGAAATAAGTTCAATCAAAGCATCATCCACCTAAAAAGAGACAAAGAAAGGGAAGCATCATAAAAAGATTTGAAAACAAAATAAAAGTTCCAAATAAACATTATAAAGTGGGTTGTTTCTAAAGAAAAATCAAAATCATCATCTATATAGAATTTCAAAAGCATTTTCCAAATTTCATTAGTTCTTTTACGCCCTAAGCTCACCTTTCCAAAGAGGAGATTGAGTGAAGGTTGAAAAAATCAAAAGGGCACATTTGCTAAGGGTGTTCCATGCTGGGTGGAGTCGCTACATGCCTGTGTAGTGAAGGGCACATTTTCCCATTTGAGCCAAAGTAAAATTCAACCTTGCTGCGCGCCTGTGCGGTTAAGGGCGCATTTGCTGAGAATGTTGTGCATTAGCACATAGTGCTGAGCATTTGGCTAGAGGATCTTGGCAAACCCTAGGAGCGCCAAAACACAACTTCCTTTACTTGCTCAAGCCACAAAAGATTCAAATACCATCATACAAAAAATAAGTGGCTCGGTATCTCTTTTTCTCCATCAATTAAGAAAATTGGCATCCTAAATTTGAAAACCTAGCAAGGCTCCCTTGCATGGTTCCAAAATCACCTCTTTGATCAGAGTTATAGTACTTCTTAGACGTTGTCACCTTCCAATCATCTTGACATTATTTAACTCCACCTCCTCATTATTTCACTCATCTTGACATATATATTTGTTCCTCAAGTTTCCACCTATAAAGCATGGCAGAATATAGTAGTTCAGAAGAAGGAGAAAGACAGCCCAGGAGGCCAACTATGAAAGGAGGGAGAATTATCAGATTTGAACCCACTAATAGAACAAAAATTATGGCATCACCACTTGCAGTATCATGTTTTAGGCACATGGGTTGTTTTGAGTTTTTCCAAAGGGTTGAAACAATGAATTTTCATCAACAGTTAACCAAGCAGTTCATCCTCAATTTGCAAAACAACCAAGTCACTTTATTTGGGGTCACATTCACTATATCTCTTGCCATCATATCACAGGTCTCTGGAATTCCAAATGTAGGAGAGAAATGGTTCAAGCAGAAAAATCGGCATCACAATTTTTATGAGCCATATCCGAAAATAAGGTTCAAAATTGATAAGAAAGGAATTTTCCCTTTCTCTTATCTTTTGGAAAACTATGTGCCATTAATGAAGATCATCATGAGGTATTTCACATGTGAGGGTAGGCTCTATAGACTATACTCATACCATATCAGGCTTCTCATGCACTTTACCAGGGTAAGAATGCTCATTTTTCCATATTACCTTTTTAGGAGTATTGACAAGATAACATCCATTGCTCAAAAAAAGGATCCATCTCATCAAATGCATAGTATTTTCCATCATTCTCTTATCAAAATGATATTCCTCCATCACTTTGATCAACTAGGCATTACTTGGGAGACCTTCATAGCTAATGAAATATTCAATGAGCCACTTACTCAACCAGCTCCCCACATTCCTCCATCATCCTCCACTCATCCATCTATTTCTTCTCATCCACCACAGCCTACTTATCACTCATCCTCAATAGTTCATTCTTCACCAAACACCTGCACACCATCGACATCACTATTTCATGTAGCCATTCATTCACTAAATAGAGATGATGACAATGATGAGGAACATGATGAGCATGATGACAATGAGGGACATGATGTACACACTGAGCATGGTCAGAGTAGTATACTGCAAAGGAATATTTTCAGCCATTTGCTTTCACCTATGAAAGCGGAAAGAGGCAGGTTTTTACCCCACAGAAAGTGGGAGGGGCCTTGCCTTTGTCATCAACGTTACAGGTTAAGGGAAAGGAGGAGATGGTAGAGGAATCAAAGGTCGAACAACAACATGAATAAAATGACATCGAAAAGGATTTTCTCCTTGTGGACACTAGTGATAATGAGGGAAAAAAATCTTCTCAAGCTGTCTTGAGAGAAAAGGATGCCAAAATCAGGGAGTTTTATGTAAATTTATGAAGAGCCCAATATGTTATCTCCTTTTATGATCAAGAGAACAAGCAACTAGAATTTAAGTAGGAGCCAATGCAATCAAGTACATCAAGGCAAAGAGGGAAGCTGAGAAATCCAAATTTCAGCTTAATGAAGCTTATGGAGATTATGGAGAGCCGGATGATGAACAGGGATAAAGAAAAAGGCTAAGAACAAGAGGATTGAAAAAGGCCTTAGAGATTGAAAGACAAAAAGTGGCAGAATTGGAGGAGCAGCTCACTCTAGATGAGAAACTGGTCAAGGACACAGTGGAAAACAAAGAATCTTGGCTTGAGAAAGTGAACGCACACTTGGAGACCCTTGTGGACAAAGAAAATAGAGATGTTGAGTTACAAAGGAAGATGGCCAAGTATTATGCAAGGAGAAATCAAGTGGAAAGAAGCAAGCTCAAAAGAGCTCATGAGAAGATTGACAAATTGACCAAACAAGAGGAGAAGAGGAGACCCAAGATGCTTGTTGAGGCATCCCTACATTCCTCTAAACTTTTATTAGTCATAAAAACACATTTTGGGAATGATGGACAATTTTTGAGTTCCAAGGAAGTTATTTTGTTTTTCAATCCATTTTTTGCACATTCATGAAAGGCAAACATGTAGTTCCATGGGCGTTACGCTCTTTTTCGGGGAATCCAATGAGGAAACAGTCAGAAAATTTGAATTCATAGTGAGGAGTACATGTACCCTGTGCATTTTCTAAGGTTTTGGAGTAGAACTGGTTGAACAAAAGGGCAGACAACCCTAAAAAAATGACCTTTCTGCCCTCTTTTTGGCCTAGGAATTGCAAGCTCAGCAGTGTTGGGAGAATTGACTTTTCACATGGAAAATGGAATCCAAATGGAAAAATTAAAGATGTTCTGGAAAGTAGATGCGTAGAGTTTTCCAACAAGCTATTGTAGTACCACTTTGGACATTCAGAAGGCCTCCAAAAGTTTGACTGAAGTTGAAGGGCGCACCTGGAATTGGCGCTCCACGCCTAGCATTAGTGCTGCGCATTTGACAGTTTGTCCAGATATTCACTGTTTCATCACAATTTTCACTTTCACCTTGGAAAATCATGATTTTATTCTTGTAATTAATCAGTTGAATGTAATTATGATGCTTCTATAGCTTACTAGGGTAGATTCATTAGGCAAAATAGATTTATGAAGTTTAATGTATCAGTTTGTTTGAATTAGGGATGAGTCACTTTGACCACCCCATTTTCTTGTTAGCAGTTTAGATTTTTTTGGAAACAACTCCTCCTCTCATAGATTCGACTCCATGAGCTTAGGATGCATTTTTTGGGGTCTATATTATGCTTTTCCTCAACCATTGTAATGGTTGGACTCAGTTGGAAGCTTATTCTTTGACTAGACATTATTTTGTATCAATTTTCAGCAGGAGATTAATGAAAAGTTGCATTTATTTCTTTGGGATCCATGTTGTATGATGGCCAGTTCAATTTTCTCTATTGAGATCATATGTTAAATGTTTTTTGTAATTCATAAATCATTTCATTTCTTTTAAGTGGATGTTTTCAAGTTGATAGGCAGAACCCATAAATGTTATCGTCTATTTTGGGGAAATATTCATAGTCTATGTTTTCTTCAATATAGGAAGAATCCATGTTGCTTACATGCTATTTCTAACTCCTCACCTATCTTGAATCACCTTACCCATCAAACTCTAGACTATTGAGCCTTGTGCCTACCTTTTCCCATCAAACACCCTACAATTTTGACCTAATTTCCTTGCCCTAAATGTTTGGCTCCTCCTGATCCAACAAAACCCTTCAAAATCTAATCAAAACCCTATGCTACTATACATAGCCTAATATCAATTTCTTGATCCAGTCATTTTGAATGAGATCCTTACGGAGAGATCCCTCTCCTAGTCTAGTAGGGCTAGCTACTTGGCTAAGTGTGGTTTGTGGTTACCCTGGAATTGCCTTATTCAGCTTGAGGTTCAATCCAGGTGCTAAAATAGTGGCGACCATAATAGGGAATGAAAAATAAAAAATTAATCACCCCAGTAAGATGTTTAATTTGAATTTTTAAGCTTGTGGATGATGAGTTTTTGAATTTAATCATAGGCTGAATTGGAAAGTTGTAAAGAAATATCTTAATTTTCAAAATTAGACATACTACTGGCTTCCTGAAAGTATACCAGATCCAATCCAAATATGAGTCCTCCAACCATTGTCAGTGATGCTCATAAAATTGGGTGAAATCTAAGAAAGCTCTACAGAAATCTAGTTTAGCTGGGGAACAATCAAGTGAGGATTTCATTCCTCGAGTTAATTCACTCCCGGGAAGGTTAAACACTTTGCAAAACATTGAGTTTGATGTTAATTTTGAGAAGATTTTATTTCGCAATAAACCTTTCAGTTGGATTGATCAGATAGTTTTTGATTCCTCTATATATCCTTATAACCCAGTTGAAGACTTTTTTTCACATAATAAATCAGGGTCACATCTTATTCACACTCTTGATCATTTGCAGAACCTCTCTTCAAACTTAAACACTTGGGTGAATAACAAGATTCATAAGCCATATTTCGATTTTCAAAATACTTCCATTGCATCTACTACCACTCAAACTATCTCTCATCCTCCACCTTCTTCTTCACACATTTTTCACACCACTCAAGCTATCATTAATCCCCCTTCCATTATACCGAATATCCCAGTCCTTGTTTTAAATTCACCACCTCCCCCACCTCCAGTTATGGCTGCCCAATATGCACCCCTTGCTTTTCCTCAAAATCTTGGTGCCATGCCCCCTTATTATCAAACCAAAATACCTTTCTTCGACAGCACTTAAACTATTACAACTCAACAACATGTAAACAAGATGAATGATTTCTTTGACCTCCATGAAGATGAAATCGAAGACGTGATGATGAGGCTGTTTGTACAAAGTTTTGGAGGATAAGTTTGGAAATGGTTCAGAGCTCTACCAACAACTTCTATCATTAATCTACCTTCCTTTCAGAGGAATTTCCTAGATTAGTGGGAGGTGAAGAGGAATCCCCTTAGATTTTTTCCGAATATGAGAACATCAAAAGAAATGTTGGCGACACTCTGCAAGACTATTTTGTGAGATTCAATGCAGTGTACAATTCTACCCCTGCAAATATCAAACCACCAGAGGGATTGGCTTTGCTTAATTTTCCAGATGTATTTGATGCCAATATGGCATATCAATTGCATGAAAGTAATCCTATAACTCGAGAAGACATGCAAAAGAATGTTGTGAGCGTAGAAGCAAAATTGTTGGCCAAAAGAGCAAGAATGAGATCAGAGAAGAGAGTGACCATGAAAGAAGAAGAACCTACTTCAAATGTAGAAATGGATACATTGATTCAAACAATGGAAAGGATGGTTGACCAGTGTCAATCACAAATAGATCTGAATTGTAGATCTAGAACCCAAACTTTAGAGGGCAGCAATGGCCCCAATTCTGAATCAACCAAAGAGAGCAAAAGGAATCAAAACAACCAGCGCACCAACAACAACAGATCAGAACTTTGTTATAGCAGAATTATGTTCAAGGAATGAAAAAGGAAGAGGAGGAAGATCTGGTAACTGAAACAATTCACTTCTTCACTGCAGATGTTATTCCTATATTTCTTACCGAAGATGAGGAGTATGTAGAAAGTTACGACATTCCAAAGGATGAGAAATACATATTAGAAAATGATGTTATTTTGGAGACCAAATCTGATGATTATCAACGTGGTTACATGAATTTATTGAGTGCACAGAAGAAACAATATTCTTTGAGCAGCAATGATGTACCTATTACAACCTAGATTTACCTTAGGCTCGAAAGGTAAGGTTCTAGGTCCACATCAAACCACACTCAGCCTCGTAGCTAGCCCTACGAGGATAGGAGAGGGCTCTCTCCAGGTCAATCTCGGGAAAGGATAATCGATGGGGCTCGAGAGGACTGAAATAACAACTTATTTTAGGCTAGGTATGAATTACAAGGATTTTATTTGAGTTTTTGGGGGTTTTGAGTCGGAAAAAGGGAAAGGCAAATTTGGGTCCGGGGATGAGACACAATTTTTGCAGAGTTTTGGTTGGGGCAAGGAAGGCAATCACTTTGATGCTTTTAGAGTGAATAAATGGATGGATTAGACCGGTGAGGAGCCAAGGAGGGAAAGAGAGTCTCAAGAGTCCTCCTCAAAAATATTAAAATATTGAAAATTAAACAAAAGTTCAAAGCAAAGCACAGCAGTCCAGTGAATTCTACTTTAATCACTCATTTATTTAATTTCAGAATTAAAGGGAAGGGAAAATGATACACATAAACATCAATGAACTTATGAGCTTATAAGTACATAGAGAAAGACACCATCAAAACACAGAGCCACATGGGTCCCAACAAGTGCTGCAAAACCCTGGTCTTTCCTTTGCCAAAAATGCAGAGATAGAATGTACAATGAAGTGCCAAGCAATCCCAAGTGTCCAACCCTGAAAATGACTCAGAAGATACATGATATAGACCATCCTAACCCACTCCCATGCCTCTAGGGGTCGATCTCATTATTCTAGGAGTTTTTTCAACCAATTCTAAACAAAGCACTAAAATATAGGCAACCAAACAACTTGCTTCTGTAAGGTAGGAAACTGATTCATTCATTAAATTTTCACTTTTGAATGAATGAATCTTCTAGAACAAGTAAAAATATGCCAATATTAGATGATGATCCTTCAATTACATCAAGATAGGTCAATAATTACATCACAAAGAAAAACTAGTCAAACTGGCCGAATTTCTGAGCTGGAAGGTGAAAAATAGGGCAAAAATCATATATGCGTCGCGCCAAATCCTCTATGCATCCTGCCACTTTGGAGCTGAATTTGAGGCACTTTGCCAAGTCCAAATTGAGCCCACGATAGCTTTTTGGAAAGCGCTACCTGTCTAATTTCCAACTCAAGTGGGAATTTTCAATTTGGTGTCCATTTGCCCCTCCAAAACTTCAATCTCTCAAGACTGCTTCCTGTGTGTCAAAGTAGGGGCAGTGAGGTCATGTTTTGAGTGTTGTTGACCTCTTGTGGACTCAAAACTTGCCCAAACTTCTTGGTCATGCACCAGCAATCATGATTTTTCATGCCAAATCCAAATATATAAATTTATTACCATTTGGAGCCCTCTAGCAAAAGCGAGCGCCACGTGGTGGGGCGCATAGGGAAGCAAAACCTGTTTTTCAGTGCAAAAATTTTAAAAAATACAAACATTGCTCCAAATTTCTTGAAATTTGGGTTGTACCTTCTCTATCAAGTTTCATGCTATGCTAAAGAGGCTTCGGCCAATATCCAAAGGCGATCATGCTCCTTTTGCCTCTTTTGCTTCTCTATTGCCTTCTTCAATTTCACCTTTAGACTCCTTATTCGTGCCTTGGAACTCATATTGCACGCCCTATAATGGAAAGCCATGTGTCTCAACAAAGCTTTGTCCCTATCAGCCTTCTCCAGTAGTCTCTCCAAGTGGATATTGATTCTCTCGAGCCAAGACTCCCAATCATCATTAATCTCTTGCTCCAATGAAGTGAGCTCAATCCTCCGCCTTTGGGCAGCTTGGCAATTCTCGCGGATTTTTTGCAACTCCATGATTGCCTGTTGATCTTCGAGCTATTTGTTCCTCTGCTCCAAGTATTTCATAGTCCACTTAGCCCTCTCCATGTCAAGGGACAAGGCTGTGATCTCTTCCTGCTGCTCTTCGATGATCTCTCTAAGATGTGCATTTTGCGAGCCCATGTATGTAACATCATCCTGAACGAGAATGAAATCAGTCTCTCACTCACTAGAAGGCCCCTCGTCCTGCATTGGCCTCTTGCCTCTGTCTTGTACCTGTGGTGCTGATGTCAGAAGCGAGGCCCCTTCCACCCCGGGCAGAGATAACACTTGCTTTGTTGCTGCAAATAACTGCCTCGTGCCCTTCTGATATGTAATGGAGATCGGTATAGTAGCAATGTCTGGATCATGGCCTTCTTGCTAATGCGAAGGTCCACCAGTCTCATGACCAACCTCTTAAGGTCCCTGTGAAGATCTGAAAAAGTCACGGGAGATGAAATCATCCCAAGTGATGCCCTGTAATCCAAGCTGATGAACCACCAAAATCTTGATGAGAGAAAAATGGAAAATATTGTTGAACTGCTGCTCAGGGGTCTTGTGCTACACTAGCGCGGTCATCCTCTCTATGTTTTGGCATATGAAATATGGAATGTTCATCATCCTTACCTGGGTGAAATGCACGAGCAACCTAATGTGATAAGCATATAGTCGAGAGAAGTGACCTTCACAACTGAGCATATTCATCTTTGAGATATCGGAAAGGGAACACTCTCTTTAGCTGCCTTAAGAAAACGGGTTTAATATATGACTCATAATGTTGCTAGTCAATCTTTTGCCTCTTGTTCCATGGTTCTCTGATGTTAGGTATGCCGGTTGCTAATGAGATAGAATCTGGATTAAAAGTGAAAGTGATACCAGCCAAAGTAACTCGATCACCATGTAAATGTAACACAAATCAGTGAGCCAACTCTTGATGGACTTGAACAGTAGCAACCTTTTCACAAAATTCATAACATGACTGAAACTGGAAACAAGAGACGACAAGCGGGTAGTCCGACAATTCTGTAAGGGTGGTCGGTTCTTCTCTGACATGTCTGCCACCTTTATGAGGCCTCTGGGGCGCATGTCCCTCCATGGGTGAGTCACTTTGATTCTCCACTTCATAATTAGATAAATTAATGGATGACATGACTGCCGCTATACAAATTGCCTTGGAGAAATAGATGTTGGTGATAAAACTGTGTTTGGACTGCTCTTTTGTGATGTGGTTGAATTCTGCCACCAAAGGGAAAAAATGCACAAAGGGACTGTTAGGAAGAGGGAAAGTAGTAAGGGATTTAGGGACTATTGGGACTATAGGGATTAGGGAAATGTAGGAGGGTTTAGAGGGATTTGATGTATAGGGTAGGGTTTGGGGTTTTTGGAAATGTGTGTAAGGGCATTGAGGATAAGGGTTTGGTAATTTTTTGGGGATAGAATTGAAATCAGGGAGAAATGGAATAAGGGAGAAGGGAATGACGGAAACAAGGGAGAAATGGGAGGGAGGAATGACTTTGGTGGAAAAACTGTGAATTTGGAACCCTAGCAGCAAATTTGCCTTTAGCTTCTTAGAGGTAGGGTTTAAGATTTTTGTTTCAACCGTTATCATCCATAAACCACCATCACTTATCACAAAATTAGATGAAACATCAAGATAATGACCCTACCTGGCAAATCCACGCAAGTTATGAGCAATTTGGAGAAATTTCAAGCAAATTCAGGCTTTCAGGTGTATGCGCCGCACCGCATACCCAATGCGTTGTGTCATCCCAGTGCGTCGCGCCCATGTTATTTAACACTACGTGGTTCCTCCCAGTGTGCCGCACCTCTCTAGTGCGCCATGCCACCTGCTCTATGCATCGTGCTAGCCAAGCTTCCTCCAAATTCACCCAAATTGTGCACTAACTCAAACAACTTGCTTTGAATGGCTCCTCTTTGAACTTGGCATGCAAATTACATTGATCCTCATGCAAAAATCTTTATAAAGACATGGATTTGATTTTTGATTCTTGAAAACCCATCTTTGTAATGTTTTGGCATTGACACTTTTTCCATTTTAAAACAACTCTGTGATTTGAATTTCCTTCTTGAGTTTTTACATAAATAATGAAATTCTTGGCAATTTTTTGGAGGGATAGCTGACATGGAAATTGGCAAAGGAGACCAGGGCTGCACCTGAAGAATTCAACAGTTGAATTTTTTTTGAAAATTATGGCAATTTATTACAAAATGGAATGATGAATTTTCTTCAAAATAGAGTTTTGAAGAAAAGTCATAGTCTAGCAATATCATGATGAAAATATTTGAAATGAAAACTCATTAAGAAGCTCCCTCTGGCCTACTGGCATTATTGGACATTTTGAAGACACGATTTGTGAAACCTGTTATCGCTCAGGTTGTCCCTAGGCTCCTTATAGGGATACGACCGAGGTAACCACAAACCAATCTTTGGATTGCAGGTTCTAGCCCACCTGCAATCAGAGAGGGCTCTCTCTTTAATGATTCAACTTTGTTGATGATTTTAGGCTAGCTTTTGGCTCAGGGGGTTTGTTTTTGTTTGGATGGAGGTAGGAATTGCAAGCAAGAGGCACGTAGATGTGATAAGTTTCAAACCATTGGGCGGTGGAGTCATGGATTAAGCTTGCATTATGCGT
>APFE030370992.1:202676-243660 GCA_000404065.3 Pinus taeda | reverse complement strand
AGAGAGAGAGAGATTTGTAATTTATTCATTTTTTGTGCCTCTACAACCTAGTGTGAGAGAGGAGTTGTCACTGAGCTACATTTAAAAATAACAATAGAATACTTATGTTCACAAACTTAAAAATAATAATAACAAAAAAAATCGATGTATAAACAAAATCTCTAATTTCAAGCCTAATTTTAGATCAGCTTTATATAGAGAGATAATTAATTGAAAATAAAAGATAATAATTTACTTTTTAGAATGAGGAATTATGTAATTTCTTCACCAATTAATATGGTGTTGATATATGACATGTAAAAATAATGTTATTTATATTACATAGATGACTAATTCATTTTTATAACTACATATATAGAGAGATTCGTATGGATATATGTTCTCTGCTTTCAAACATGATTGGGTATGTATTAATATTTTTAATAGGTAGAATGGGAATCATAACTCTAGATCTACCAAGATACATGCTTGGTATATCTAGAGTTAAGATAGATAGATGTATACTAGCCTAGATCCATCTTATCTATGGATATCTCAAGCACCAAGACAAATAAAATATCTATAGTTTCAAACCTCTTTTTTGTGTGAAAAAGTTGAGGAAATGCTTGCACCTCGAGATAATTGATCCCTCTTGGGGATGGATATATTTGGAGCTGATATGGATATGGGCTAGTTCTGGTTGTTTGGTGTTACACAAAATCTATTGAATATCTAACTAATATGATAAATTTATTTTAAATTTGCTCAATTGCCATAGGTTTTTAAGAAAATAGAGAGTAATTATAAGTGCAATGATGAAAAATGATGAAATAAACATTTTGAATGGAAAGGAAAGTGCTCTCTCCCATAATATTTCCAGAAATATTTACTAGTTTGATAAATGGTTATTGATGTAAATAATAGTATTGAATCTATTTGAAGTATCTATGTTGATTTCTAAATAAAGTCTAATTGAAATCTAAAAAACACATCTAGTGTTTGGGATTCAACTGTTGGGATGATTACCTTATCGTCTGGCAGCATAGATTCCGATTGACTACCTGTCCAACCATTAAATAACAATAGAACAAACATTGAAACCATGAAATGTAAAAGTCCCACCAAATTAAGAAATATGTAGAGGGAAATATAAAAGAAAAAATAAAGTATAAATAAAAAAATATTGAAGAGGGAAAACAAAGCTGGATTGTGTTAACTATTTCCCACCAAATTAATAAATGTGCAAAGAAAAATATAAAAGCAAAAACTATTTCCCACCAAATTAATAAATGCACAAAGGAAATCTAAAAGCAAAAACTATTTCCCACCAAATTAATAAATTAATAAATAGCTAGAGGGAAATATAAAAGAAAAAGGCAAAGTGATAATTATTTTTTTCAAGAGGAAACTCTTAATTGGGTGACAAATGGGTAATGAAGAGAATGCTAAAGGTTATAATAAGAAATATTTCACATAGATGACTTCTAAATATAAGTATTTCTTTTTTTAAAGTCATTTTTCTAATACTTCGCTTTGAAAAGGGTGTCATTTTTCTAGTCCTTCGCTTCGATGAGGGTGGTGTAGGTAGTTAGACGGAAGAGATCACTCACATCAGATTTTTTTTAATTGTTCTTTATTTCTTGTTCATTTGTTTTCTATATTTTTATGTTTTTTATTGATGTAAAAAAAAAAAAAAAATCCTATATTGTAGTTAAAAAAATCTCCCTAAACTAAAATGATTAAAAAACAAAAGACTAATAGATGTTGATATAGAGCATGGAAATAAATTCTTAGACGATTACAAGAGGAAAATATTAAAAATGAGAGTCGACCTTAAGATACTAGTATGCATGGTGGAAGATTTATACCTTGCATCTTGTAAACTGTTAATTTCATATAACTAGATGAAATTATTTGATTAGTTTCATTCAATTTTATTATGTTCTTTCAAATTGTGAAAATGGACCACTTCCTTATGTTCAAGTCTTTATTTTGCATTAATACACATCTCTTCTCATTTTATGTATACTTATATATTCAATTGTTAAAAACTAAATTAGGGTGAAAATGCGGTGGCGGTGATAGTCATTAAGAAGAATCGTGTGTGTGCGTGTGTCTGTTTATATTAATATATATATATATATATATATATATTATTATATATATATAGTGTGTGTGTATATATATAATTATATTATATATATATATATATATATATCTATTATTAATTCACTTTCTATTCTACAACAAGGTATTGACCATGTTAATATGTTTTTAGGTTAATCATTTTATTAAAATTATGGACAACTTCTATGATGGTTTAGTAGTGTTTTTTTTTGTTTATTAAGATTCAAACATATGACCTTTTAAAGTCAATATGAGTCTGTAGAACGTTGAAGCTCAACTACAAATTTTGCCTATTAAAAAAGTGAGTGTTTAAGGAAGTTTAATCTTTCAACCAATCTATAACACCCTTTGAATCCCCTATCACTTGTAAGTTTAGATTGTTAAAGTGACACAATTAAAATGACTAACATAAACGACTAAACCATATTATTGTAGTTCGTGTTAAGTAATCATATTTTTGTTCATTGACTAAATTATTCATTCATGTTAGTCATTTTTAGTTGTATTACTTATTATCTAGTCATATATTTTTAACCTTAGACTAAATTAGTCATTTATGTAGTCATTTTTAGTTGGGTCACTTAATGTTTTATCATTTTATTAGTATTTCACTTGGAAAAGTTGTAGTGACTAACTTTTTTAGTCACCTGGTCACTAATTTCTCATTTTTCTACTAGTGAACCCTATGGCCTGTGTTGAATTTATAGGTGAAGGGGAGGAGGTTTGAGATCCTCAAAAGGAGGGATTAGGGTTTCACAAGGAGAGGGAGTTTGCTCCATGAACAGAGGGATGAGTCCCAAGTATGTAGAGGCTCGAAGCTTTTATTTGCGAAATTGTCCTTCAACAAGGCCTCTAGAAATCAATTTTTATTTTTACTTAGATTAAGTGATTTGTGTTGCCCATAATGGAAAAATATGTAGTTGCATAAAAAGTTCTTAAAAGTGGGGTTTTAAACCATGTAATATAAAATTATTGTTATATTTGGGATTGTTTTGCTTCTAACATTTCGGAGGAATGCTTGGAACACTTCAATGGATAGCAAAATATTTGGATTGGTGGTCATTTTCCTAATGGTGAAAAAATGATGTGTAACAAATTCCCCCCTAAAGTGTAAAGTCAAAAAATATGTTTAAGGACTGAATTGATTTATCTTAACAAAGTTCGGATTAGAGACGATGGTTGGAGACATGAAACAATAAATCAAGGATTATAATACAATATATTCATACAGTCATCATTGAGGTAGGCATTCCCATACTTACAGAAAAAGTAGCTCAAGAAATCCGTATGGAAATACACAAAGATCCATATCAATAATGGACACAATATGGATGGAGTCATCAAGTCTGGATTCATCTTTACAATCATGAATATTTTAAGCTCCATGTAGCTAGGATGGATGAAAATATATCCAGGGTCTTTGTCTTCATCTCTATTGATCCATAGTATGAATCTAAGCATGCGAGTGAATGTTTCAAAGTAAAACATGGTAAAAACCACTTGATTACTAGTAAATGACATGAACCATTAATAGGTGCGATAGAAACCATCAATAATAAAAATGGTTCTCAATGTACTCTAACACAATCTATGAAGTGTGAAAATATGTCTTGAAGTCAAAAACTCATATACTTATTTGATCAAAGGTCAATGATGAGAACATGTTGTTGAAGGCAAGAAACCTGCCATTAAGGCATGTAGGCTGCAAGGTACTAAATGAGGTTTCTAGATCAACTTCCTAGATAATGAGCTAAAGTCGACAGGAAGCAACCCATCATAGGAGGGACTATGACACAAACTGATGTCAAGTTTTGAGGAAAAAAATTGGAATGTTTTAGGACTGACTCAAGGACGATAGGCACGATTGAGGGTTAAGAATTGTAAGGTAATTTTGTTGGAAATAATACTGAGAGGGGGGGTGAATCAGTATTAGCAAGTCAATTATTTTTCATTTCCACAATCAGATTCATGTACACTACTTCAGTTAATGGAACTTGCATGTATACATGAGTGTGTTTAAAGAAACTAGCGTATATTCTGCAAACTTATAATTCAATTAATTCATCATATGTTGATCTTCAATTAGTGCATCAAAACCATATAAACAGTAACCAGGTGTAGTAAAAACAGAACATATAATCACACACAAGAACATAGGGTATAATGTGGAAACCCAATGTGGGTGAAAACCACCTGTTGTAATCATCTCTATCTTCTTTAAATTAGAAACTTCTTTTTACAATTTTGTACTAGTGTAGACTTATACCAGTACACAAGCTTCTACCTGTAGAAGGCTATAACCTTCTGTCATTCTCCAGCTTCGCTTGGAAGGCAGCTACAACCCCCCTAGCTCTTGTACTAGCTGATATGCTTACTACTACGTAGGTGCCAACCTACAGAAGACTACAACCTTCTCTTTTCTTCTAGGGACCATGTTTCATAAATTTTTAGACTGGATCCATCAATAACATCATTCAAACATAAAATATAACTGCACCAACCAATCTTCTTTTCACCAATCATAATTGAATCAATCAATCATTTTTCAAAATGTTGTAACCAGAATATAGTAACTAGAACCCAAGACAGAACCCAAAACAATGCAATAACAAACAAAATTAGCTTAAAACATATTTTGAGAGCTATATGCTACTTCCATGTGTGGAACCTGCATGTATACACACTTTTCTCAAGGCAAACCTGCATACAGATCTGGAAATCAAATTTAAGATGTATACGCTATTTTGATATGTAGAACCAGGGTGTATACATGCCTTTTCTAAAGTGAAACTGCGTACAGATCTGTAAATGATGATTTAAACTTTACAATAATTCCAGACTTTAGTTGCACCCATATCATCATATTTACAGACTATAATATGCGCCATTTATTCAAATAAAAGATAAAAACCACACAAAGATACTTCACTTCAAGCCTTAAGATCTTGACCTATCATTAGATCTTATCCTCCATCAAATGCTAAGGTTCATCCTTGGTTCAGATCTAGCTATGCACCATAACCTAATAACCTATATACTACATCTTATCCTCCATCAAGCGCAAAGGTTCATCCTTGGTTCAGATCCACTTATGCACTCTAACCCAATAACTTGTATACTAGATCTTGCTCTTCATTTGATATTCAATGCTTGAGTGCCTTTTCCTAATGATCTTCTCTTCCTTTTATACTCTTAGGCCTTACTCAATACCATGGACCAAAACCACTTAGGACCAATACCGTGGACCAAATACCTAGGGTCAATACTTCAGATTAGATACCTTGGACCAATACCATGGATCAAAATACCATGGACCACATACCATGGACCAAAACTTAGTTTTCCAACATGTACATGACTTTCCTTCCATGAAAGTGCATGTGTATGCTATACGTACCTTTTGGTCTGCAAACCTGCATGTACACACAGCTTGGTCAATGGAAAACCTGTGTATACCCTTGTTTCTTCATTCTGTGAGTCTGAACTGTGATTTGTCATCTAAGTGAGTTGCCATCAAGGACAACACTTGTGACATAGTGCCAAATCTATGTCATAATGCAAACAAATTTTGGCTGAGGTTGGACTTCTCTTGAACATATCAGTCACACAAAAATTTGACTCAGAAACATTTGGCTCAAAAATAAGACCCAAAACTAATTGAAGATTTTCAATGAGGTATGATCAAATGAGAGACAAATGGATTTCAAAACCCAAGCATAAAGGTGATGGTTTGTCATGTTCACGAGTAACATAATACCTTTTGTAATAAAAAAAAAATGTTTTTTCCCAATTCCCTCCTGCCATTATTGATAAGTACCTCTTTATTTTTGTGCAACCTTGAGGATGATAACATATGCTTGTTGTGTAAGCTCATCTTTTAGATGAGCCCTCCAGAGTATTTTTAATGAACACTAGGAAGGAGTGGTTCAGTCTCATCATGATGGACAAGTCCTTGCATTGTTTATATTTTATGAGTCCAATGGAGGAGTAACTCGATGTTGTTTTCATATTTAAAGTGTTTGAAAAAGACAAAAAGAAAACTCATTCAGTTATTTCAATGTAATATTTTAATGTCCCCGGAGAAAGCTAAGCTCGGTGTTTTTCAATTTTAAGGAGTAAGGAGAAAAACACAAGTAAACTCCAAAATGTCCCACTTTGTAAATTTAGTCTCTCAAGCCTGAAAAAAGGGTAAAATAATGCAGGAGAGAACTATTTTGACCATGATTAGTCAAAATATAATTTTTTTCATAAATAGTCCACATGATCCATAAAAAGGCGTCAACTTATATCGAGCAAACATTTTTTAATTTTCTTTAATGAATTCAAAACAAATAAACATACTCGACAATATTTTTGCATTGCGAGAGTCAGAAAAGAGATTAAAGGTAACTCCCATATTTCACTTTTTCATAATTTTTAAGAGCCTGAAAAAGTAATAAAACTTTACTCGTCACCAAAATGATCTATTTTCGTAATTAAACATGTGAACTGCACATCCAAACTTGAAAATAATCATAACTGCTCGAAAAATAGTAATAACAGTAAACATTGAATTTTCAAAAGCTAAACGCAAACAAATATTATTTGAATAGGCCTAATTTTCTTATAAAAGTAAAAAAGAAAAAAATATTTTACCATTTGTGCTTTTACCATTGAGATCTTGTTAGAAGTGCATTTTCATCGAAAACATCAGAAATGGATTGTGATCAAACCAGTGGACCATTTCATGAACCATTTTCTCTAGGTAAGAGATCATTCCATTCTCTTCAATTTAATAGATTTATTTTGTATTTCACTGGAAATTTAGTGTTTTTTAGGGGTCTTTATTAATTAAAATTTCTCCCTTCATGTACACAGTTCCTCTTCATTAGGACTACATAACCGGACTCTTTTTGCATTGCTAGAAAATGTGATTCACACAATTTTCCTGAAGGGAACTGTGAAAAATATGACTTTTCCCTAATAGGGGGTCACACAAGGCACTGAGGGTTTTGAAAAAAATAATAAAAATGGCCAAAAATTTTGCAAAACCTTTCACATTATTTTTCTAATCAATCTTCATTGTTGTTTTCAGGCTTTTGAAGTGAGAAAATGGAATGGAGAGAGAGAGAACTTGAATCTCAAGATGTAGAGGCTTTGAATGACCCAACAACAATGCACGCTTTGAGAATTTGTGGTTTGTAAAATTTTTTTATGATTATGAGAATGAAAGCTCAGATGGATTTGTGATATGGTTGGTGAGATCTTGGAATGTCCAAGAACAATGATTTCAAATTGGAGACCAAAGAATCACCATAGATGTAGATGACATTTATTTCTTGACTGAGCTTCTATGCCATGGGACTGATATTTCATTGTTTTGAAATAGACTAGGTGGTGGAACAACAAAATATTATTTAGCCGCATATTGTTTCCCTAGGTCAAAATATTATTTAGCTACACTCCATTTGGTTACTAAAGCCCAAAGGTAGATCTCACTGGATTGTTTACAACCTACTTTTCTTAACTGGTGTGAAGGAGTTGTTGCCAACATTAAAGGGAAACTCACTAGAGAAAAAATAAGCAAACTAAATAACTTTTGATATGATGCTATATTTATTTCATTTTCTCTAGAGATAGTTCCTATTCTTTTTCCATAGCTATCTATGGATATGGGAGGACACATATTATAGTGGGTTTGATTGACGGCTCGGTATGGAGATGGTGATGGTCCAATTGTGACATATACTCGTTCTTTTCTCATATGGATGGAACACTGGATTGTCATGATTGAATATTTCCCATGTGCGAGCATGGACTATACTGGTGATCCAGATATCCCACTCCCTCCAGGAATGTAGTGGATTCACGAGGTTAAAAATTCTCATTTTGTTCGATGTTTTTAATAAAGAAATTATTTTTGACAACCAAAACTAATCATCGAAAACAATTATACAGATGTGGGCCCAGTCACATGAGAAATGATGTGTCGATTTTATAGACATGGAGAGCAACCAACAACTCCCATGGCACAAAAAACTAAGGCAGTAGAAGCTTTATCCAAGCTTGAACATAATCTAGAGAGGTTGACTCTAGATATACCAGAAATCGGGATTGATGATTTACCTCTCGATTACTAGAGGAATACCGTGTGAGTACATAGGCCAATCAATCGTCTGTTACGATGATTAGCTCATGCTGTAGTATATTACCATGATCATCATGATTAGCTGCTAGTCATAGGGATATATTTTGTTTTTTAATCTATTGGCATGTTCAAATAATAAAGGCAATGGGGCCTCAAATGTCTTGGATGAAATAATTGTAAACCTAAAATTTTTACAATCATTTTAACTAATGAAAACTACTTATATTTTCTCAACTTATTTTGTACAATGTGTGAATGAATATTGTTTTTCTTTTTACAAATGTTGCAAATGTTGATTTAACACATAATTAGCCAATGCATCAGTTAATGTGTTTAAATTTCTTGGAATGTGTCGTTATTCAATGTAATTGAATTCTCTCTCGAAGAGATAGACCCACAAAAAAAACCCTTAATATTGTAGAACTTCTTACTGAATAAACATACATTTAAATGTAATAATATGAATTGAGAATCTAACCTAATTATTAAATGATGAATACCAAATGAAATGGAGTCAGATAATAGTTCAATAACTTCACTATATTCTGCAATATTATTCATTGTTTGACCAAGGCATATTCCATGAAGACTTACTGACTGATCAGTGGGTAAATAAATGTCCCAAGTTGCGAAATACAAATTTTGAGTAGTAAGACTAGCACCATCAGTGTAGCCAATGTAAGTTTTAGGGAGTGTCGACATTTGCAAATTAAGTGTAACAAAACATAAGTAAGAGAAGTAGAAGAAGATCGTAAAAGATGTAAAATTTTGACACACAAAAATATAAGACAACCATTTACAATGTACCCATGCAGAGGAACATGTCCCCCAAGATTCATTTGATGTGCCTAATTAAAATGACAAGCTACTAATTACAAAGATGAAAGGAAGGTTCATTGACAAGATCATATTAAATACTTGATTTAGAGGGGGATTTGTTTCAATTTTTAATGATCTTGAGACAAAACTATGTCAAGAATTTCATAGATTGGTTTCATTTTTATGCGATATTGAAATAAAATTTACTATGTTCAGACTTTGTTTCATTTTTAGAGAGGTTGACATAGTAAAGAACCAACCTCATGGAAACTTGATCATAGATTCCAAATGGAAGAAACACATGTAAAGGGACATAAATGAACATTTAGGGATGTTGGATGACTAGTATTCAAATCAATATTAATGAACAAAATCTCATCAATAGTAACAATGTTTCCATTGTGAGGGAAATACATCACTGGAAAGAATGTGGTATGAAATATTTCATGGCAGAGACATAATCTCGCCCAAGGAGAAAATTGAAATCTAAGGCACCTTGGACTACCATAAGATCGATACACACAATTTTCCTTCTAGATTAATAGGTGAATTAACAAGGATCCCTGAAGGTTCGCTAATGGTTATTTCAAAAGCTAGCAAATTCTGTGTAATAGGCACAAGCTGAGGGGAACCTAAAGTTTTCCAAGCAGTTAAGGATAAAATACTAATAGAAGCACCTTCATCAACGTTTGTGTGACGCACATTCTTACCATAAGCCTTCACAATGATTTGGAAAGGGCTAGAAGAAGGAAGAAAAGGCTTTGTCAGTCTACTCTAATCAAAGTAAATGACCTCATTACTTGTAGGGGGTTCAATGGAAATAGTTTAAATGGCCCCATGTGTAGAAGAATCTAAAGTAACAAGAAGAACATGAGTAGTATTAATTTCACTCTCTAAAAAGAGAGTGGGATTGACGGAACATGGAATTGAGTTGACCACTTGATCAACCAATGGTCCATCAACTCTAATGATATGTGTTTCACTCTCCAATAGAAGAGTCAGGTTGAGTGTACGTGTAATTGAATTAATCACCTTGTCAACTGATGGTAGGTTGGGGGAAAGGATACAGTAACCAGTTGGAAGTTGTTGTTGATATATAATAAGGTTTTACAAAAATTTTGACATTTCATATATGTTAGGGAAAATATGAGTTTTATGAATCCCTTCCCATAACTTATAAGGTAACCTAAATTTACCCTTTTTTCGAGGGACCTAACAATCACTAGTCGATGGAAGTTGATGAGAATTTTTAGTCCACATTTCTATCACCTTTGGAATACCACGACAATAAAAAATATAGTGGTCACCCTTACAAAGTTTTCCAAGGAAATTGTGTCTTATGATGCACTTTGGATGGTTCCTAAAAATTTTTCATACTCAGAGCAATAGTTGGTTGGTTGAATTATTTCTTACCTTTCTTTCTCTTCTTCTTCTACCCTTTTTTCTTCATCCTAGTCACTTGGTTACTAGTGTCAAGGATTTTACCAAGCGAATAAGAAGAAAGGGAGGGAGACATTTTGGGTGAAGAAGGTAAAGGCTTAAAAAATGATTGGTGTTGTTGATGTGGATAACTTGGTTGAGGTGAAGAACTTGGTTGAGGTGTAATAGTTTGGGTATTTGGGACTAAAGAAGTGGAAAACGGCCACACCGATAAACCTATCGTGAATATCAGAAGTGGCAAAATAGCCATATATGGAGGACCGAAATTTTCAAGGACAAGAAGAGGACTAGGATTTCCATTAAAATGGATTCCTTGATCGGTAAATTCCAACATTGTTTCCATTAGATCCAACTTAAATAAATTTGTTAATAATTTAAAATAATATTAACAATTCAAATTCGCAATCCACACCGAATTTCTGGAAAATGTAAAAACAATCCTAATAACATCTGTTAATAAATCTAAGGAAACAAACCACACAAAGTTCCTTTTCATGGTGAAATGACTAGTTGGTGATGAAACCTAAAGTTGCAAAGGTCAACGTGAAAAGTGCCTATAGATATAGTAGGTGGAATCAGTTATGTTGATAACCTTCTTAATTTCCATGATCTGATGCAAATATCTTCACTTATGTCATCTCAAGTGAAGAATGCCCTCTAAAAAGGTCCAAGTGAGTCAAGTTAGTGTCTGCTCCAGTTATAGCAGAGACTTACCCCTCGCCGTCACCTTGGGTAAAAACCCTAAGAGAATGGTCTCTAAGGTTACCACATATATTAATTTAACCTGGGGGGACATTCACAGATCGAACATACATGTAAGGGAAGAGTAACAAAGCTCAATCTCCTCAAAGGTTACTCAACATAATTAATCTAAGGTTTATCCTTCAAGTGACTCCCAAGCACCTTTTGACATCATTTTTAATGTGTAAAAACTATGCTACTATAACCAATGAAGTGGGGTTGATCACTTCACTGAGTTTGGTATTATCTCATGCTTAAATCCCTTGTAACAAGACCTTCCTAGAGTCAAATTGTAATAAAAAGATTTACTCCCTACCGCAAGATTCTATTGTTTGTTTGCAGCTTTCGAATGTTAACTCACTTTCCTATTCTAAAGACCAAAAATATGATGTATCATAGTTGTAGTGAGCCCTAAAATTCTAATGTAGTTTATTAGTGTTGTTTTTAAACTGTTGTTCACTCAGTAGGTTGACAGATGTGAAATTCGTGGTGTTATAACTTGACTTAAAACTAAATGCAATCGAATAAGATAATGTAATCTATCCACTTCGATGAATCATAACTAAAGTAAGGAGAGAGGTTTCATTCACTTTTAAAGAAATGTAAGAATCAATGAATCATTTTAAAAATGCAAATCAAAGAGAATGAAAAAAACAAATACAAATACAAAATTTCCTTAAAATTCAAGCTAGAAAATGAAAAATTTTAATCTCAACAACTTCTTGTATACCAAACCTCAAATAATTAATTCCTCCTCCAAAAAACACAAGCAATAATTTCAATTTGATGTAATGAATTACGAGTCACTGTAATAAGAAAATTGTGTTATCTTATAGAAAAGAAAAATAACTATCCACTTCGACAAAAATAGCAAACTCCAAATCATAAGTGCTCACCATGAAAAACACTAACGTTTTACCAATCCTAATGATTCTTTGCAATCATGAAAAAAAGCTACTTAATCTAATATTTTGATAGAATAAGGAAAAAATCAAGCTATCTTAGTAATGACTTATATTTCTTTTGATTAATAAATAATTCACCAGTTCAAACCCTGAAACCTAGTTTGCAAAGAAACATAATTTCTCAAGAAATCAGCTGAAAACCTAATTTTTCAAAAATTTGAAATGCTTGTGGAGGTAATTAGTTCACTTCAGTGCAGAGAGGCACTATTGCTGAAGGATAAGTGCACAAATTTGTGCAATATGACTAATGGAAAAATGTGCAACCCAAGAAAAATTAAGAAAAAATAAACACAAAGACAAGAATCTCTAAAATTCAAACTTTCAATATCTTGCACACAGTCAGATAAGCCTATAGCAAGAGATTTAAAAATCAAATTAGGAGATGATGAACAAAAAAATGTTCTCTAGTATGGTCACAAATTTGTTATGGTGGACAAATCACCCTTGCAGATAAGATTGATTTTCCTAGACTCTAATATGATCTAGTAACAAACAGAACAAGTGATTGTTAGCTTTCCTTAATTCATAACTGAAAACATAAACAATGAGATATAAAAAATCCTCTTACCTTTCTAAAAAATGCCTGTCGAAGTCCTTTTGATGCTTTCAAAATCATTTCCTCATTGTTTCAATGGAAGATCTGCATGAATAGAAACAAAGAAGGTGTAAAAGCATAGTGTAGATAAATATGAAACATGGAGAAAATGACAATTGCAACATAACATGTATCATAATATTAAAACAATATTTAGCTATGAATCATGCAAAAATATTAAGAATCTTTGAAAATAACATCAAAACAAGTGAAATTAGGAAAGAAACAATGCTTGTATTAATATTAGAACAAGAAGAACCAATACAACCTTTCCTTGATGATGTAAGCCTCCTCCCAATAGTTTCCAATCCTCCCCTTAGGTGACAATATTTCTATCCCTATTACAACAACATAAGTTTACATTCATAAGTCCTCCTTAACCTTCTAGCTTGTGTTGAATTTATAGGCCAAGAGGAAGAGGTTTGAGATACTCTTCTCAAGGGATGTGATCCTCAAAAGGAGGGACTAGAGTTTCAAAAAGAGAGGGAGATCATTGCATGAACAGAGGGATGAGGGCCAAGTATGTAGAGGCTCAAAGCTTTTAGTAGGGAAATATTCCTCCAACATGGCTTTTAGAAACCAATTTTTATGTTTACTTATGTTAACTTATTTGCACACTTCATAATGGAAAGCAAAGCACATATTTTCACTATCCACAATGGTAAAATTTGTGGTTATGTAGAATCTGGCTAGGGAACTGCACAAGTGCTAAAAATGGTTTTTTAGGCTATGTTATCCATAGTTCTTGTTATCTTTGGGAATTTCTTTCTTCCAACATTGTAGGGGAATGCTTAGAACACTTCAACAGATAGTAAAATATCCAAATTGGTGGTCGTTTGCCTAATGGTGACAAAATGATGTGTAACATCATTAGCAAATTGTTGATATGTAATCAAGAGAGGTTCTCTCATAAGTTAGATTCCTATGATTTTCCCCTGATTAGTTGTTTCTTTGATGTACCTTCCCAACCCTTCCTTCGCCAGGATGGAAAGGAAGGGAGATAAGGGATTCCCTTGTCTCAAACCCCATGATACTTGAAAGGTAGAGGTGGGATAAACATTTAGAAGAATTAGAAAAGGGGGGTTTAAATGTATAATTTAATCCATTTGAGCGAGTGAGGTGAAAAACTAAATGCCTCCAACACCCTAACCAAGTATTTCCAATTGAACCTATCATAATATTTTAATAAATAGATTTTAGTGATCACCCTATTGGCTGTAATGATTCCATCTGAAATATGCCCCCCATCCATGAACCCTTTCTAATCCAGGCCAATGATGTGATTAAGAAATGGATTAAGTCTCTTCACTGTGTTTGAATAGATGACTTTGTATATCACATTACACTATGCAAAGGACCGAAATACTCTAAGATCACTTGATTTTATAGACTAGGGAATTAAGATGAGGAAGGTGGCCCTGAGACAAGATAAAACATGTTGTTTCCTCCTTGACTATTCTCAGCACTAGATAGATATAGAGTTAAGATAAATCTAAGCTAGTTTTTGTACCAAGGTGTGCTCTACATCCTCGTATGAGGGAAATGTTTTCAACTAACATTATATTTAAAATAATATAATGATATTTGTAATAACAAATTAAAAAGATAGTAATAACAAACAAAAAAACCAATGTTCACTATAAATAAAATACTTCAATTTAGACCCTAATTTTAAATATTTAGAACAAAAATAATCATATATTGAGAGGGTTTTATGGAGAGAGAGAGAGATTTGTAATTTATTCATTTTTTGTGCCTCTACAACCTAGTGTGAGAGAGGAGTTGTCACTGAGCTACATTTAAAAATAACAATAGAATACTTATGTTCACAAACTTAAAAATAATAATAACAAAAAAAATCGATGTATAAACAAAATCTCTAATTTCAAGCCTAATTTTAGATCAGCTTTATATAGAGAGATAATTAATTGAAAATAAAAGATAATAATTTACTTTTTAGAATGAGGAATTATGTAATTTCTTCACCAATTAATATGGTGTTGATATATATGTAAATATATTGTTATTTATATTACATAGATGATTAATTCATTTTTATAACTACATATATTGAGAGATTCGTATGGATATATGTTCTCTACATTCAATTATGATTTGGGTATGTATTAATATTTTTGATAGGTAGAATGTGATAACTCTAGATCTACCAAGATACATGCTTGGTATATCCAGAGTTAAGATAGATATATGTATACTATCCTAGATCCTTCTTATCTATGGATCTCTCAAGCACTGAGATAGATCAAATATCTAGAGTTTCAAACCTCTTCTTTGTGTGAAAAATTTGAGGAAATGTTTGCACCTTGAGATACTTTATCCCTCTCGAGGATTGATATATTTGGAGCTGAGATGGACATGGGCTAGTTTTGGTTGTTTGGGGTTACACAAAATCTACTGAATATCTAAGTAATATGATAAATTTATTTTAAATTTGCTCAGTTGCCATAGGTTTTTAAGAAAATAGAGAGTAATTATAAGTACAATGATGAAAAATGATGAAATAAACATTTTGAATGGAAAGGAAAGTGCTCTATCCCATAATCTTTCCAGAAATATTTACTTGTTTGATAAATGGTTATTGATGTAAATAATAGTATTGAATATATTTGAACTATCTATGATTGACTTCCAAATAAAGTCTAATCGAAATCTAACAAATGGATCTAGTGTTTGGGATTCAACCATTGGGATGATTACCTTACCGTATGGTAGCATAGAATCCGACTGACTACCTTTCCAACCATTAAACAACAACAGAACAAACTTTGAAACTATGAAATGTTAAAGTCCCACCAAATTAAAAAATACGTAGAGGGAAATATAAAAGAAAAAATAAAAGTATAAATCAAAAAATATTGAAGACGGAAACAAAGGTAGATCTGTTAACTATTTCCCACCAAATTAATAAATGCACAAAGGAAATATAAAAGAAAAACTACTTCCCACCAAATTAATAAATGGCCAGAGGGAAATATAAAAGAAAAGTGATAAAAAAAAATCTCAAGAGGAAACTCTTAATTGGGTGACAAATGAGTAATGAAGGGAATTTTATAGGTTATAATAAGGAAGATTTCACACATTAGATGACTTCTAAATATGAGTCTTTCTTTTTCTTAAGTCATTTTTTAATACTTTGCTTTGAAAAGGGTGTCATTTTTCTAGTCCTTTGCTTCGGCAAGGGTGGTATAGGTAGTTAGAAGGAAGAGAGCACTCACATTAGATTTTTTTTAATAGTTTTTCTATTTTTTGTTCATTTTTTTCCATATTTTTATGTTTTTTATTGACTTTAAAAAAATTAAAAATTCCTATATTGTAGTCAAAAAAATCTCCCTAAACTAAAATGATTAAAAAACAAAAGACTAATAGATGTTGATATAGAGGCATGGGAATAAATTCTTAGACCATTACAAGAGGAAAAGCTTACAAGTGAGACTGTAACATGAGGAGTGGACCTTAAGATACTAGCATGCATGGTGGAAGATTTATATCCCTTGCACCTTGTAAATTGTTAATTTCATATAACTAGATGAAATTATTTGGTTAGTTTAATTTAATTTTATTATGTTCTTTCAAATTGTGAAAATGGACCACTTCCCTATGTTCAAGTCTTTATTCTGCATTAATACACATCTCTTCTCATTTTATGTATACTTATATATTCAATTGTTAAAAATTAAATTAGGGTGAAAATGTGGTGGTGGTGATAGTCGTTAAGAAGAATTGTGTGTGTTGTGTGTGTGTTTGTGTTTTTTTATTATTTAATATATATATTATTTATATATTTATATTATATTATATATATTATCTTATATATATATAATTATATATATATCTATATATTATATAGATATAGATATATCTCACATTTTCTATTTATGACAAGGATATTAACCATGTTAATATGTTTTGAGGTTAATCATTTTTTTAAAATGATGGACAACTTTTATGATGGTTTAGTAGTGTTTTTTTTTTTTGTTTTTTATGATTCGAACATATGACCTTTTAAAGTCAATATGAGTTTGCAAAACGTTGAAGCTCACCTACAAATTTAGCCTATCAGGAAAATAACTGTTTAAGGAAGTATAATCTTTCAACCAATATATAACACCCTTTGAATCCCCTATCACTTGTAAGTTTAGATTGTTAAAGTGACACAATTAAAACGACTACGTAAATGACTAGTTTAGTCAAAGGTTAAAAATATATGACTAGATAATAAGTAATACAACTTAAAATGAATAACATGAATGAACCTTATGGTCTTTGTTGAATTTATAGGTAAGGAGGAGGAGGTTTGAGACTCTCTTCTCAAGGGATGAGATCCTCAAAAGGAGGGATTAGGGTTTCACAAAAAGAGGGAGTTTTCTCCATGAACAGAGGGATGAGGCCCAAGTTTGTAGAGGCTCGAAGCTTTTAGTTGAGAAATAGTCCTTCAACAAGGCCTCTGGAAATCACTTTTTATTTTTACTTACATTAAGTGATTTGTGTAGATCATAGTGGAAGAAAAAGCACAAATTTGTGCTTCCCACAATCGAAAAATATGAAGTTGCATAGAAAGTTCTTAAAAGTGGGTTTTTGGACCATGTAATCTAGAATTATTGTTATATTTGGGATTGTTTTGCTTCTAACATTTTAGGGGAATGCTTGGAACACTTCAATGGATAGCAAAATATCTAGATTTGTGGTTATTTTTCTAATGGTGATAAAATGATGTGTAACAAATTTCCCCCTAAAGTGAAAAGTCAAAAAATATGTTTAAGGACTGAAGTGCTTTATCATAAGAAAGTTTGGATTAGAGACGATGGTAGGAGACATGAAACAATAAATCAAGGGTTATAATACAATATATTCATATAATCATCATTGAGGTAGGCATTCCCATAGTTAGATCATAAGTAGCTCAAGGAATCCGTATGGAAATACGCAAAGATCCATATCAATAATAGACACAATATGGATGCAATCATCAGGTATGGATTCATCTTTACAACCATGAATATTTTAAGCTCCATGCAGCTAGGATGGATCAAACTATATCCAGGGTCTTTTACTTCATCTTTATTGATCTGTAGTATGAATCTAAGCATGCAAGTGAATGCTTCAAAGTCAAACATGGTAGAAACCACCTGATTATTGGTCAATCACATGAACCATTAATAGGTGTGATAGGAACCACCAATAATTAAAATGTTTCTCAAGGTACTCTGGTGCAATCTATGAAGTGTGAAATATGTCTTGAAGTCAACAACTCATATAATTATTTGATCTAAGGTCAATGATGAGAACATGTTGTTGAAGGCAAGAAACCTGCCATTAAGGCATGTAGGCTCCAAGGTACTAAATGAGGTTTCTAGATCAACTTCCTAGACAATGAGTTGAAGTCGATAGGAAGTGACCCGTCACAGGAGGGACTACGACATGAAACTGATCTCAAGTTTTGAGGAAAAAATTGGAGTGATTTAGAACTGACTTAGGGATGACAGGGAGGATTGAGGGTTATGAATTGTAAGGTAATTTTGATTGAGGTTGGGCTTCTCTTGAACATATCACTGACACAAAAATTTGACTTGGAAACATTAGCTCAAAAATGAGACCCAAAATTAATTAAAGACTTTCAATGAGGTATGATCAAATGAGAGACAAATGGATTTCCCAACCCAAGCATAAAGGTGATGGATTGTCGTGTTCAAGAGTAACATAATACCTTTTGTAATACAAAAAAATGTTTTTTCCTAATTTCCCCCCACCATTACTAACAAGTACCTCTTTATTTTTGTGCAACCTTGAGGATGATAACATATGCTTGTCATGTAAAATCATCCTTTAGATGAGTCCTCCAGAATATTTTTAATGAACACTAGGAAGGAGTGGTTTGGTCTCATCATGATGGAAAAGTCCTGCATTGTTTATATTTTATGAGTCTAATGGAGGAGTAACTCGATGTTTTCATATTTAAAGTGTTTGAAAAAGACAAAAACAAAACTCATTCAGTTTTTTCAACATAAAATTTTATTGAGCGTGAGAAAGCTAAGCTCAGCGTTTTTCAGTTTTAAGGAGTAAGGACAAAAACACAAGGAACCTCCAAAATGTCCCTTTTCATAAATTTAGTCTCTCAAGCTTGGAAAAAGGGTAAAATAATACAGGAGAGAACTCTTTTGACCATGATTAGTCCAAGTATACCTTTTTCATAAATAGTCCACATGATCCATAAAAAGGGGTGCACTTGTATCAAGCAGGCGTTTTTTCATTTTCTTTAATGAATTCGAAACAAATAAACATACTCGGCAATATTTTCACATTTCGAGAGTCAAAAAAGAGATTAAAGGTATCCCAATATTTCACTTTTTAGTAATTTTTAAGAGCCCGAAAAAGTGATAAAACTTTACTCATCACCAAAATGATCTATTTTCGTACTTAAACATGTGAATTACAGATTCAAACTTGAAAATCATCATAACTGCTTGAAAAATAGTAATAATAGTAAAACATTGAATTTTTAGAAGCTAAAGGCAAACAAATATTATTTGAATAGGCCTAATTTTCTTATAAAAGTAAAAAAGTAAAAATATTTTACCATTTGTGCTTTTAACATTGAGATCTTGCTAGAAATGCATTTTCACCCAAAACTTTAGAAGCAGATTGTGATCAAACTAGTGGACCATTTCACGAACCGTTTTCTCTAGGTAAGAGATAATTCCATTCTCTTCATTTAATAGATTGTATGTTGTGTTTAACTGCCAATTTAGTGTTTCTTAAGGATCTTTATTAATTAAAATTTCTCCCTTAGTGTGCACAGTTCCTCATCATCGGGACTACACAACCCAACTCTTTTTGCATTGCTATAAAATGTAATTCACACGATTTTCTTGAAGAGGACTGTGAAAATATGATTTTTCCCTACTAGGGGTCACACAAGGCATTGAGGATTTTTAAAAAATAATAAAAATGTCCGAAATTTTTGTAAAACCTTTCATATAATTTTTCTAATCAATCTTCATTGTTGTTTTCATGCTTTTGAAGTGAGAAAATGGAATGGAGAGAGAGAAAACTTAAATGTCAAGATGTAGAGGCTTTGAACGAACCAACAACATTGCATGCTTTGAGAATTTGTGGTTTGTACAAATTTTTTATAATTATGAGAATGAAATCATAGATGGATTTGTGACATGGTTGGTGAGATCTTGGAATGTCCAAGAACAATGATTTCAAATTGGAGACCAAAGGATCACCATAGATGTAGATGACATTTATTTCTTGACTGAGCTTCCATGTCATGGGACTGCTATTTCATTGTTTTGAAATAGACTAAGTGGTGGAACAACAAAATATTATTTATTTGTGCATTGTTTCCCAGGTTCCTAATAGAAAAATGGAAGGATTGATATTAACACCATTGAGAGACTTGCATTGAGGACCATCAAATTTACTAGTGTGCGAATGTCTAAAAGTGCTACACTCCATTTGGTTACTAAAGCCCAAAGGTAGATCTCACTGGAGTGTTTATAAAATACTTTTTTTAACTAGTGTGAATGAGTTGTTGCCAACATCAAAGGGAAACTCACTAGAGAAAAAAAGAAGCAAACTAAATAACTTTTGATATGACGCTAAATTTATTTCATTTTCTCTAAAGATGGTTCCTCTTATTTTTCCATAGGTATCTATGGATATGGCAGGACTATGAGATCCTCACATATTATAGTGGGTTTGATTGATGGCTCACCACAGAGGTGGTGATGGTCCAACTGTGAGATATACTCCTTCTTTTTTCATATGGATGGAATGCCAAATTATCATGATTGGATATTTCCCATGTGCGAGCATGGAGTATACTAGTGATCTAGATGTCCCACTCCCTACCGGAATGCAGTGGATTCTTGTAGTTAAAAATTCTCATTTTGTTTGTTTTATGTTTTTAACAAAAAAAAATTGTTTTTGACAACCAAAACTAATCATCTAAAACAATTATACATATGTGGGCCTAGTAATATGAGAAATTATGTGTCGATTTGATATACATGGAGAGAAACCAACAACTCCCATGGCACAGAGAACTAAGGCAGTAAAAGCGTTATATGAGCTTAAGCATAATATAGAGAGGTTGACTCTAGATATCTCAAATGTTGGGATTGATGATTTGCCTCTCGATTACCAAAGGCATACCGTGTGAGTACCTAGGTCGATCAATCATCTATTATGATGAGTGGCTCATGCTATAGTATGTTACCATGATCATCATGATTAGCCACTAGTCATAGGGATATATTTTTCTTTTTCATCTATCGGTATGTTCGGATAATAAACGTCGTGGGGCCTCAAATGTCTTGGATGAAATAATTGTGAACCTAAAATTTTTACAAACATTTTAACTAATGAAAACTACTTATATTTTCTCAACTTATTTTGTACAATGTGTGAATGAATATTGTTTTTCTTTTCACAAATGTTGCAAATGTTGATTTAACACATAATTAGCCAATGCATTAGTTAATGTTTTGATATTCAATGTAATCAAATTCTCTCTCCAAGAGATAGACCCACAAAACATCCTTAACATTGTAGAAATTCTTATTGAATAAACATTATTTAAATGTAATACTATGAGTTGAGAATCTAACCTAATGATTAAACGATGAATACCAAATGAAATGGAGTCAGATAATAGTTCAATAACTTCACTATATTCTGCAATATTATTCATTGTTTGACCAAGGTATATTCCATGAAGACTTACTAACTGATCAATGGGTGAATAAATGTTTGAAGTTGTGAAAGATAAATTTTGAGTACTAAGACTATTACCATCAACGTAGCCAATGTAAGTTTTAGGGAGTGTCGACATTTGCAAATCAAGTGTAACAAAATATAAGCAAGAGAAGTAGAAGAAGATTGTAAAGGATGCAAAATTTCCACACACAAAAGTATAAGACAACCATTTACAATGTACCCATGTAGAGGAACACTACCCCCGAGATTCATTTGATGTGCCTAATTAAATGACGAGTTACTAATTACAAAGATGAAATGAAGGTTCATTGACAATATCAGATTAAAGACTTGATTTAGAGGGGGATTTGTTTCATTTTTTAATGAGCTTGAGACAAAAATATGTCAAGAATTTCATAGATTGGTTTCATTTTTATGCGAGATTGAAATAAAACTTACTATGCTCAGAATTTGTTTCATTTTTAGAGAGGTTGACATAGTAAAGAAGCAACCTCATGGAAATTTGATCATATATTCCAAATGGAAGAAACACATATCAAGGGACATAAATGAACATTTAGAGATATTGGTTTACTAGTAGTCAAATTAAGATTAACTAACAAAATCTCGTCAATAGTAACAATGTTTCCATTGTGAGGGAAATACATCACTCGAAAGAGTGTGGATATGAAAACTTTCATGGCAGAGGCATAATCTTGCCCAAGGAGAAAATTGATATCTAAGGTGCCTTGGACTACCATAAGATTGATACATGAAATTTTCCTTCTAGAGTAATAGGTGAATTAACAAGGATCCCTAAAGGTTTGCTAATGGTTATGTTAAAATCTAACAAATTCTGTGTAATAGGCACAAGCTGAGGGGAACCCAAAGATTTCCAAGCAGTTGAGGATAAAATACTAATAATAGCACCTTCCTCAACATTTGTGTGACACACATTCTTACCATAAACCTTCACTACGATTTGGAAAGGTATGGAAGAAGGAAGGAAAGGCTCTGCAAATCTACTCTAATCAAAGGAAATGACCTCAGTACTTGCAGGGGGTTCAATGGAAATAGTTGAAATGGCCCCTTTTGTAGAAGAATCTAAAGTAACAAGAAGAACTTGAGTAGCATTAATTTCACTCTTCAAAAAGAGAGTGGGAATGACTGCATGTGAAATTGAGTTGACCACTTGATCAACCAATGGTCCATCAACTCTAGTGATATGTGTTTCACTCTCCAAAAGAAGAGTGGGATTGATTGTACATGGAATTGAATCAATAACCCTGTCAATTGATGGTAGGTTGGGAGAAAGTATATGGTAACCAGTTGGAAGTCATTGTTGATAGATAATAAGGTTTTCCATAAATTTTGAGGCTTCATCTATGTTAGGGAAAATGTGAGTTTGATGAACCCCTTCCATTAACCTATAAGGTAACCTAAATTTACCCTTTTTCCTAGGGACCTCGCAATCACTAGTCGATGGAAGTTGATGGAATTTTTAGACCACACTTCTATAACCTTTGGAATACCAAGATAATAAAAAATATGATGGTCACCCTTACAAAGTTTTCCAAGGGAATTTTGTCTTGTGATGCACTTTGGATGGTTCCTAAACATTTTCCATACTCATAGCAATAGTTGGTAGGTTGAATTATTTCTTACATTTCTTTCTCTTCTTCTTCTTCCCTTTTATCTTCATCTTAGTTATTTGGTTACTAGCATCAAGGCTTATACCAAGCGAATAAGAAGAAAGGGAAGGAAACATTTTGGGTGAAGAAGGTAAAGGCTTAACAAATGATTGGTGTTGTTGATATGGAGAACTTGGCTGAGGTGAAGAACTTGGTTGAGGTGTAATATTTTGGGTATTTGGAACTAAAGAAGTGGAAAACGACCACACCGGTAAACCTATCATGAATCTAGGAAGTGACAAAATAGCCATATATGGATGTTGGCATTATGATTTAGGTGTTGTCCTTGATGGCAACTCACTCAGAGGAATGATACATGTGATGGCAACTCACTCAGAGGATAGATCACAGTGCAGTAGGTAAACAGAGAGATATACGCAAGTTGACCATGAAGAAAGGGTGTATATACGCGGGTTAGCGAAGCAGAATGGGAGTACGCGTATACACGCGGGTTAATAAGAGTAAAGGCGCGTACATGTTGGAAATCATGGTTTTGGTCCATGGTATTTGGTCCATAGTATTTGGTCCAAAGTGATGACCCCAAGTATTGGGTTCATGGTATTGTTTCTACATGGTTTTGGACCATGGTATTGAGAGAAGCCTAACCTATATAAGGAGAAGATCATTAGGCCAAGAAGAGGTGTAGGAGTGAGCAAGGAATGAATGTCTGACGAAGTGCGAAGATCTAGTATTGCTAGTTATCGGTTTGTGCTGCTTGGATTGGGTTGATATAACAGCGAAGGTACAAGTAATTATCTTTAGATCTGTACGCGGGTTGTATGAGGTGAAAGCACGTATACACGCAGTTTTGGTATAGTAAAGTGGCGTATGCATTATGAGATTTGGTATTTCATGTTGCTGTTGATTCTACTGGTTGTTGCAGAGTTCTGGGCTCTGGTTTGCGTTTTGTGTTTTTGATGACAGGGTTTCATTGATTCAGTTTTGGGTGATTTAGAGATTTATGATGCAAGTATAAGTGGATGATTGTGTTGCAGCAGTGATTGTTTTGTACTTATGGATCCATTCTGAAAATTGATGAAACGTGGTCCCTGAAGAAAAGAAGGTTGCAGCCTTCTATAGGTCAGCACCTACGTACTAGTATATCTGCTAGTACAAGAGATAAGGGGGATGTAGCTCCCTTCTAGAAGTAACTGGAAAATGAGAGAGGGTTGTAGCCCTCTGCAGGTTGTAGCCTGCGTGCTGGTAAAGGACTGCACCAGTACATTGTAAAACAAGTTTCTTATTAAAGGAAGAAAGAGATGAATTGCATCAGGTGGTTTTCACCCACATTGGGTTTCCACCTTATATCATGGTGTTCATGTGTGCTTCTTATGTGTGATGATTTGTATTGTTTTACTACACCTGTTTACTGTTAATGTGGTTAATAATGTTCTGATGCATTTACTGAAGATAAGCTGACTGAATCATAAGATTGTTGCATATACACTTGTTGCATTTAATATAGTCGCGTATACCCTTAACTGAAGTCGCGTATATGAACCTGAGTGTGAAAATGAAAAAGTATCTGATTTGCTAATACTGATTCCCCCCCCCCCCCCCCCCCCCTCTCAGTATTATTTCCAACAGTTCCTACTAGAAAGAAAAATGGAGAAATCAGGTTGTGTGTCAACTTTAGAAACTTGAATAGGGATTCTTTGAAATATAATTACCCTTTTCCCAAGTTGGATTACATTCTACAAAAGGTGGTAGGGTCATCAATATTTTCCATGATCGATGAGTTCTCTAGATATAACCAAATTGTTGTGCATCCTGAGGATTAGAAAAAGAAAGCCTTAACCATACCTTTGGGTACATTCATGTATGTGAGAATGCCTTTTAGTCTCATGAACAGTGGTGTCACCTTTCAAAGGTAATTGGATATAGCTCATTAGGGAAGTTTTGAGGTCTAAAATGGTCTTCCTAAGGAAATTATAAAATAATAGTGGAAATAATAAAATAAGATTAGATTACATCATCAAATTTTACAGGAAAAAAGAAAAAACTAATTTTTCAATTGGCATTTTCAACTTATCTCCCTATTGGTTTACTCAAATTTCAAGCGGAAACACTCGTTGGATGCATAATTTGATTCCTCATCCAAGGAGTACTGATGTCTCATATTTTTTATGGAGTCTATTACATGGAAAATGAGAAATACATGAAAAATGTGATTGCAATCATGTTTTTTCATGTATTTCTCATTTTTTGTATAGCAGGGTCCATAAAAAATATGCAACATGGGTACTCGTTGGATGAGGAATTAAATTTTGCATCCAATGAGTACTCCAGCTCGAAATTTGAGTAAAACCTTAGGGATATAAGTTGAAAATATGAGTTAAAAAAGTAGTTTTATTATTTTTAATCTTTTTACCTTTTTAGTCCAAAAATGGTGAATCATCCCCCATGGTTGACATCATCATCTTGAATCCTATTGGTTATTATAAATTTTATTTTGTTTGTGCATTTTTATTAAGAGGCCCATTTTAGACCTCAAAATTCCCCTAATGTTTGTTGGGGAGAAGAATAAATTTGTGGTTATTTACCTGGATGACATAAATATGTTCTCAAAGTCCGAGGAAGAACATTTACAACATTTGGAACACACATTTGAAAAATGCAGAAAGTGTGGATTGTCCCTAAACCCAAAGAAGTCTTAATTTTCCCTCAGAGAAGGTAAATTGTTAGGGCATATAGTCTCAAGAGAAGGAGTGAAACTTGACCCTAAATGGGTATAAGCAATCAATATTATCCCTTTTCCAAGAAACAAAAAAGAGATATATGTATTCTTATATAGGATAAACTTCTTGAGCCAGTTTGTGCCCAATTATGCTGAGATTGTGAGGGAGATTACAGACATGTTGAAAAAGGATAGAGAGGTCAAATGGACTACAAGGGAAAGAGAATCATTTTTCAAAATTAAGAGGGCCTTTGGAGAGACTCTAGTCTTGGCTAGCCCCAATTATTACAAGCCATTTCTTACCTTTTCTTTTGCATCCCCTAACACTATTGCATATGTCTTATTTTAGAAAAATAAAGAAGAGAAAGAATAACCAGTTGCATTTTTCAGCCAAGTATTGAGGCATGAAAAATTGAAATATGACATCCTGGAAAAACAAGCCTATTCTTTGGTCAATGCGTTGAAGGCTTTCTAGGCATATATTTTGCATTTTATAATAATTGCATATGTTCCTACAATAGCTGTAAAGGACATTGTCACATAGGGAGACACTGAGGGAAAGAGAGGCAAATGCATAACCAAAATTTAGGAATATGACATGGACGTCAAGCCCTAAAAGTCAAGGGATTAGCTAAGATTTGTCAAAAGAAAATTTTTGGGCATTAGGTATAAAATTGTTGGATGAAAATTCTAAACTAGAGAGGTCGGATAAGAAAGAAAGCGCAACGAGAAAAGTACATAAAATTGCAATGAAATATTTGATTTCTAATTGATATAAGTTTATTTTCCATTATTTGTTGTTTCGAGAATTCCCACTTAAGATTGGAAGGACTAGGTACATATCCTTGAGGCTGCAAGCACAAAGGCTTTCCATTTATAATGATCACCTATACTAGAAAGACCCTGTTGGAGTCCTATTAGTTTTATTGGTTGAAGAGGAAGTGTTCAGGGTAATAGAGGAATTCCATTTATGTATTTGTGGAGGAAACTACTGCTAGAAAGTAACAACACACAAGATTATGAAGGTTGGATTCTATTGTCCTAAATTGTTTGGTGATGTGCATAATCAAGTGAAGACTTGTAAATAATGACAAATATTTGCTGAAAAGCAAAATATGGAATGCATCCCCCCTAATCCCAGTTTTTATGGAGGAACCATGTAGACAATGGGGGTTAGATTTTATTGGGGAAATTCATCTGTCATCAATGGGATAGCATAAGTGGATCCTTACGACAAAAAAATATTTCACCAAATGGGTGGAAGTTGTCCCTAATAGGAATGCAACTAACACAATGGTCAGTATGTTCATGGAGGAAAAGATTTTAGCTAGATTCATCTGTCCAAGCAAAGTAGTTACTAATAATGCTAAAGTATTCAAATATGCCAAGTTTAATAGTTTTTGTTAGAGCTATAATATCATTTTTGGGCATTCCACTACTTATTATCCACAAGGAAATGGCTTGGGAGAATCATCAAATAAGGCCTTGGTCAGGATCATCAAGAATATCATAGAAAACAACAAGAATAATTGAGATTCTCAACTAAAATTTTCATTACGTGATAATAGAGTCACCACTAAGAGATCAACTGGTAAGTCTCCTTTTGAACTAGTGTATGGGACTTCAACACTTTTTCCTGCCCAATTTGCCATGCTTGTGGAAAAAATGATTCAAGATGCAAAGGAGGAGCCTAATTCCTTGACCAAGAGGATAAATCAGCTGGTGGGACTACAGGATAAAAAGGAACATGTGACTCAGAATTTGATCAAGTACTATGATAAGATGAAGGTTCTATTTGAAAAAAAGGCTAAGAACAAAAATTTTCAGTCAGGTGACCTTGTACTCAGATGGGATTTCAGAAGAGAGGACAAAGGTAAACATGGAAAATTTGATCCTTTGTATTTTGGGCCCTTTAAGATAGCTGAAGTCAAAGGGGACAACATATTTCTGTTGTAAAATCTAGATAGTGAAGCGTTTGAGTTTCCTTTAAATGGGCAATACTTCAAGTACTCCTTTAAGCATTGAATACTTTTGTCCACTTTCATTGTAAATATCAGTGAGTCATTGTAAATACCGAAGTGTTTTGTTTGTTTCTTAGTCTTATTGATCTGAGTGGAAAGTGGCATCTACCCATGGTATTCATTCACCCATAGTGTTTATCCACCCATGGTATTCACCAACCATGGTATTGTAAGTGGAATCCACCCATGGTATTCATCAACCATGGTATTGTAAGTGGAATCCACCCATGGTATTGGAAGTGGCATCTACCCATGGTAATTATTCACCCATGGTATTTACCCACCCATGGAATTTACTCATGGTATTGTAACTAAAAAAATACTATAAGTAACAAGTCACATTTTGTAAAAGGACAGATTGTCCATCACATTGTAGCTTTCACAATTATTCTATATTTTAATAAATAAAAAATGGTTTTATTTACTATGTGTTCTCTCATTTTTTCTAGCATTTCAATTTTTCAGACCTTTGGGGCCTCCCCACCAAGATCCATTTTAATTTTTCAGATCTTGGGGGCCTCCCCCAAAGATCCAGAACAATGGTATCAGATTCAGGTTACGACTCCATCGAAATGAGGGTTTGACGTATATTTATGTTTCAAATTTTTGTAGAAATATTCAAAAAACTTCATGCACATGCTATAACCTGCACAAAGCACTTTCCTGGGCAAAGCGAGAATAATTTTGTTTTTTCATTTTTTTTAGGAATGTTTTGGGTGACAAGTTTGCAGATTGGATATGAAATTTTTGGTTCAAAATTTAAAAAAATATATAATATATTTTGATTCCTTGTGAAAGAATACCCTGATTAAAAAAAATCAGCTGAATCAAAGTTCGAATGAGGCAGATATCGTTGATTAAAAATCAGTTTTGTTTTAGAATTTTTTCTAATGGAAATTCATGGATGACGGACCTCTTATCATTTTTTGTAGTTTTTGTGTTAGAATTTAAAAAATTGATTGCAAATGTGAGCTCCTCATGAAAAATCACCCAATTTAATATATATATAATATTCTATATATATATATATATATATTATATATATATATATATTTCGTCAAATCAGAGTTTGAATGAGGGAGATATTACTGATTTAAAATCAACTATTTTCAGAACTTCTATGATGGCAAGGCAGTTGCAATGCAAATCGTAGTTTCCAGAGTGTCTAGGTAAGGATTTCAATCACATGGGAAGATTCATAATGGTCATTATGTTTCCAAAAACATGTCATAATAAATTCTAAGTTATATTGATCGAGTTATGGCCATTTTAAATTAGTTTTTATATCTAGAGCAACATTTACAGTGGGTTACCTTTTGAGACGTGCCCTCCCACCCAGCTTTAGTAGGAACCTGCTTCACATTCATTAGTTTTAGCATGGAAACATCCAACTTGAGTTCTTTGGAGACGTGCCCTCCCACCCCAAGCTATGTAGGCACCTGCTAATTCATCAATAGTCAACATCACGGTTATGGGTCAACCACACAAAATCCTTTTCATCGAAGTCCATTTGCTAGGCCGCAAACTATTAGTATCACAGTTGGTCATAAGCTTTAGAGGGTATCTCTATACTCAGAAATTTTTTTGTCATGGTAATTGGTCATCCACAAACCCACACTTCATCGAAGTCCATTTTCTAGGCCGCACAATGTTAGTATCATAGTTGGTCACAACCATTATAGGGTATCTCTATCGTCAGATCTCTGTTCATCATGGTTATGGGTTAAAAAAACAAAAATCTTCTCTTTAGTGGTTCTCCATATTCAAAATAGGATTCTTAGGAGGTAACTTCATGTAATGGGGATCATTGCTTCTTAAGGAGGGAGGAATGATTTGAATGGAAAGTGGAATCTACCCATGGTATTTATTCATCCATGGCATTTATCCACCCGTGCTATTGTAAGTGGCATCCACCCATGGTATTATAAGTGACATCGACCCATGATATTCATTCACACATGGTATTTACTCACCCATGGAACTTACCCATGGTATTGTAACTAAAAAAAGACTATAAGTAACAAGTCACGTTTTGTAAAAGCACAGATTGTCCATCACAAAGTAGATTTTACAATTATTCTCTATTTTAATCAAAAAAATATTTGTGGTTTTATTTACTATGTGTTCTCTCCTTTTTTTCAGGCATTTCAATTTTTCAGATCTTGGAGGCATCCCCCCAAGATCCATTTCAATTTTTTAGATCTTGGGGGCCTCCCCCAAGATCTGGATCACTTATATATATATATATATATATAGATATATATTTTACTCCATGCCCAATAGATAAGGCACTAATATGCAGGGTCTTAGTGCCCTACTAGCAAGGCACTATCCCCTGTAGGAGTTGATGTTGTACCCCCTCTAGTTTTCCTTAAAATTTCTTATATTACACAGAATTTTGGTTCATGGGCTCAAAGAGTATTTGGAACTCTACATGAAAAAATGAAGAAGAAAGAAAAAGAATAAAATGTTGAAGAGACGATGGAGCATGGACCTTCTCCCCATTCTTTAATTTAATGGTGAAATAGTGGCCACTTATCGGGTGGATCCTCGTCCATCCTAGAGTGACCTCATCCAGGAGAAGCTCCGGTGGGGTAATTAGCATGATAGTTAAGCCAATGCTTTCCCCTAGAAAGTCAAAGTTAATAATGCGCACTTTTCAGATCAACGACTATAATGGGCTTCGGGGGGGTTGAGCCTCACCTCTAAGCCCACTCAAGCACCCCAACGGAGGAGGATAGATGGACTCACCACCTGTTAGGACAAAACGGTGAGCACGTTAATAGTCGGGTCAACTGAAAAATGAGCGTGGTAGAAGAGCATGAAACTTTGTAATGCATGACCCTTTCCTCTTACTTTTCACCTAATATGACTTTTCCATGTGTCTCCTGCACATCACCACATTATTTTCCCACCTACAAATCTTTATAGATCGACCGTTGTGATCCAAACTCATCTATTTAAAATTTCTTTGTTCATGCTGCTCTGCCTGTTAAAAACACCATTCTCCCAACTGTTAACCTACACAGAGCCCTCTTTGTGTCCACAACATCCAATTACCTTCAGTCACTAGGTAATTCATAGTTCCTTGTACTTACATAATTATCATCATGATTAAATTAAATAAATCTACACCAAAAACCCCAAACACACAGTAGTCAAAATATTATGGCCACACAGAACACTTCATGGAAACAAATGTCGAAATTCATGACTCTTTTTTTCCTTTGGACCTAGTAGACCTTTGTTTTGAATTCTATGGCCACTACCTGAAAAAAGAAGACCTTTTTTGAGTCAATGAGTTAAGAGTATATTTCCTAATTGCCCCAACTATATACACTTTTCTAGAATTCATGTGATGGTTGATGGCCACCTATGTCAAAGAGAAGAACTATTGTATTTCATCCACTGGGGAGAAAATTATGGATGCTATCCCAGAATTGGTATAAAATTATTTTGTTTACCCAAAATCCCAAAACTTGGATAAATTTATAGAGACCACACTCTTCTATGAGTACAATGAACTCTCAACTAGAGAGAAATAGATTTTCCTCCAGCTAATTCTCGTTCTAAACACTCATTTTCCTTCTTATTCAAAAAAATTTCCCATTTCATTATTTTTAAAAATTGTGTCACTAATTTTGGTTGTTATTCTACTATTTTTTGGTGAGGATGAGACAACAATTATCTCCAAAGTGGCCTTATGGATCTTACAAAAGTGATGCAACCAGATATTCCCTTGAAATTCCCTCTTTTTTATGGAGGCTATCAAGTTCCAATGTAACCAATTTTACCTAGCCTCCTACTTTAGATACTAGTCCATATTGATTTATTTGTTCCTTTACACTCTTGTGGAGGAATTTTATTACCCAAGCCTCAACATTGCAGACTCTAATAAGAAAATAAAATTTGTAGTTGACTAGGACAATTCTATGAAGAAGAAAGCCAAGAATGTGGGGTTTTCACAATTTATTTCTACTTTCATGGCCACTTATAGAATTATCAACAAAGTCTCCCCTCCTAGAGTCCTTCCCCAACAGAAACAAATTCTTCAACTTAGCAAGGATGCTATAGTGGGTGACTGGTACTTGCTTGAATACTACATTGAAATTAGGGTATATGGTTTTGAACTTCCTCCTTACCATCTTCCTATGTTTATGCCCATGAGATTTTTTTCTTTGGAGTTCATCAGGCAGAGCCTAAATACAGAACAAAACAGTTTTGTCCCTGCTAAAAAGGGTTATTGTTCAAGCTTCGAATGATAGTAGGTCGTTTTGTTGTCAACTCAAGAAAAGCTTTCCACTAGGTTGAAATTATGTTAAAGGAATTTATGTAACAACTTCGGGTTAAAAATCCATGTAATAAACTTAATAAAGGAAAAATAAGACCAATGTCATGGATATTCCAATATGAATATTGGGAAAATCATGGTGATGGGGATCACATGTGATTACTTAATGGCTATGGAAATTTGAAAAGGAAATGGAAAAGGCTTTGAAAAGTTATGAGGCATGTATTGGCATTTTATTTATGAAAATAATGGAAAATAGGAGAAAAGGAAGGTGAAAGGTCACAAGTTACAGGAGGAAAATGAAGGAGAAATAATGGAAAATGAAGAAAATAGAAGCCTTAATGATAGAAAGTATTGAGTATCGGTTCACAGCTTTTGTTAGTTCAGTCTTTGGCACTATCATTCTATTTTGTGTCTCTCATACTGTTGGATACTTAGAGTTTTCTTGGAGAACTTTTGGAGCATTGTGGCATACTTTGGATTGGATTAAGAAGGCAAAGGAAGAGAAGGAAAGTGCAAGGGAACATTGGGATCATCAACTACAACGGTTTTTTCTTAGAGGTACTGATTTGCATGTACGATTTCCTTGCTAGTTTTTACATGCATGACATATGCATGTGATTATTTAGTCATGATCTATCATTGGCATGGAGGATTTCCTAGGTTGACAGTAGTTTTTCCTAGCCTTGTCATTTCCTAGATAGCCATGGTGTTGTGGGTTTTATCATTTGTTTTTTGGTTGGTGCTCATATTCCTTATGGATGTGGGTTGATTTATTATTTCCTACAACTTTGGTTGGACAAGCACTATGGAACCACGTAATAGCTTGGGTTGAGTTACTAGTCCTAGAAACCTTGGTCGGACAAACACTCTGGAGCCCTTGGAGTGTTGAGTTCCTAGTCTTGGAATCCTTTGTTGGACAAACACTCTGGATCCTGGTGATAGTTGTTGGTTGAATTGCTAGTCTTGGAATCCGGGTTGGAGCAAATGCTCTAAAGCCTTGGATAACTTGGATGGAGATCGATATGGTGATGCTTAGTGATGTCTGACTGTGAAGTGGAATCACTAGTTGAGGGTTGAGATAGTTTGGCCTATGGAATCCCTAGTTTGGTTTTCTTGGTTTATTCCATGAGATACCACATTCATGTTTGGAATATGGCACAAGGGTGATTGGATGAAAGAAATATTTGGTTCAGTACAATCTATAGTCAGGTGGTATGTGGAAGTTCCTGACTTAGTTAGATTTGCATATGTTTATAAGAGCTCTTTTCCTCTTGTGTATTATGTGTAAATGTACTTTTTTTTATGTGGCTATGATGGGTATTCTATTATTGTTATTTATTTGGTTATATGTTGGTTACAAGTATGATTTTATGACAGACTTGAGTTATGGCTCTCATCATGTTTTGGTTAGTAGAGGAATTGTTAATGAATGAGTGACATAATATATGTTTTGGTAGCTATTATGAGAAAGAGTCAATCCTTCTTGTCAATTCTCAGATAAGCATGAGAACCCTATGTTCAGATGTGTAATTATGACATATAGATTACATGTTCGTGATGTGTTTGGTGAAATTCCTGTCATGGTTAGGATGAGTCAGGTTAGGTCCTTGTTCAAGTTTTGCATTAGAGGTGTCATATTCTTGCTACCTATAATTCCTAATAATTTAATCAATTATGGGTAGAGGCCTGATTCCCAACCCTATATAAGTGGCTTAGAATTAGGGTTCACTAGCACAAAACTGCTTGAAAAATAATGTAGTCACATGGAGGCTTTATTTTGGGAGTGACTGAATGGTTATAGTCGCATGGATGACTTATCATGGGAGCGACTAGGGGTCTAATTAAGTTAAAAAGCAGGTTAACTCAGGGTTTTTGCACCTAGAGTGGTTGGTTAGTCCCTAGGGGTCTTGTAGCTCTTGAGGAAGGTCAGTTTGGGTTTTGGTTTTTTGATTCCACTTCCTTAACTGTACTTGGGGAGTTGAATCATATCATAGTAACTCTTCATCACATATTTACCCCAATGGACTAGTTAGCTTGAGTAAGTGTAGGAGGAAGGTGTTACAGAGTTGTATCAGAGTAAACCCTTGGATTGGATGGGCGTAATGTATTTTTCATGCATACATGTTGGTTGCATATGTGTTCATTATGTTTGTGGTCTATGTGTTTGTTAGATATGTATGGCATTGGTCATTATGACAATTGTGTTTCCTCTAGAAGTTGATGATATTGTTTTTGGGATATGTTTGTAATAAATGCATGTCAGTTGTATATGCATCGCTTATGCATTTTAGTGTCTATATTTTGTTGTGCATGCATTGTATCTAGTTGGTTTAATAGTTGTGACATCATGCATGGTAACTGGGATGATGATTGAGATGATATCTATATACTATTATGATTATGTTTATACATGCATTGTGCTAATATGGTTGATCTTGCAGATGTGATATCCTCCCCTGAACTATACAAAGGTATGTTGGTTATGTTTATGTTTTGGTTCAACTGACATGATATACTTGTAGGAAGAAGAAGATAAAATATGACTATAAAAATGGTGGATTATACTTCACGAGAGTCTCCCTATAGATTAGATGAGCAGTGTGGTGATGATTACTTCCCTCACATAGCATACATTTGGTGGGAAGATATAAAGAATTTAAGGGGCATTTGGGAAGAGGAGTTGACTTGGAGTGGGTTCGCAATATTTTTCCAAAAGAAGTATCTATTAGAGAGATACTATGATGACAGGGAAAAATAATTTTATGATTTGAATATGGGATCCATGATCTGTGAGTACACTAGTACATTCTTGGAAATGTTGAGATACATGCCTTATTTGAAGGAGGAAAAAACTCAGATTTAGAGGTTCATTAGTTGGTCACCAACAATGTTCAAGGATAGAATTGAATTTGATGATCCTAGATCATTAGAGGAAGCCATAAAAAAGCTAAAGAATTGTTATGATCAATCAAAGAGAAAATACGAGACTAAGTAAGATTGGAAACATAATGAGAAGAATTAAGGAAAATGGGATAATAAGTGAACAAGATCTCAGGACATATGTAACAAAGAGAATGTAGCACCACTTAAGAAGTTCAATGCATCTAACCAAGGAAAGGGAATTTAGTTTGAGGAGAAAAACAAGTTTGATGGTAGGAATCTTTTACAGTGTTGTAATTGTGGCAAATATCATCATAGGAGAGATTGCCCACAACATTAAGGCAATAGATCTCATATCTATGGTTCTCAAGAGGTGAAAATAGTTAGGGATGTTAGATAGAGCACTCCTCAGATCTATGCAACATTGGATAATAGGCGGGTGGATCACTAGGCATTTATTATCGAGATGGATGGTAAGCTTTGTGATTAAGTTAATTCTATTTTGATTGACCCTAGATCTAATTATAGTTATGTTAATCCTAAACTGGTGGATAAGTGTGGTTTGAATAAAGGAGTTCATGGAGAATCTTGGTTAGTGCAGTTGGCTACAGGTACTACAAAATTTTTTTATCATTGGGTAAGAGCCTATGCATGTGAATTGAATGGTATTCCTACATTAGTGCATTTGAATGTGATTCCATTGGGATCATACAATATGTTGATGGGTATGGACTAGTTGTATTTTCATAGGAACAAGGTGGATTTTTATGACAAGGCTATTAAGTGCTTGTATGTCAATGGATAATAGATGATCTTGCAGGGTAAGAAGAAGGGTGTGTGTTATTTGTAATACGTATTTCCAGTGATAAATATAAGGATGTTAAATAGGTACCCAGTTCTACAGTAGTTTCAAGATGTATTTCCTGCAGAGCTTCCAAAGTTACTGTTGAACTTCAGAACTACCCTCTCCTTGACAAATTTTCTCACCTTTTTCCCTTTCTTTTCCATAAGATTACAGATCCCAGTCAATGATAAATGACAGGTTTTGTCTTAAGGAAGACATTAAATGATTGACATGTTATATTTTTATGTTTTTGCTATTTGAATAAATTTTTGCAAATTAGCTATAGAACGCAGACTATTCTGCAGCTAACTGTGTATTCTGTAGCTACTTCCATGGTCTAGCAGCTTCCAGGTGTCAAATGAAGAATCTAGCCACATGGACATCTCTAGAATCATCTCCACATGGATTCTCTCCTATTCAATCAGCCTAGATCGACAAGAAAGCAAGCTCAAGATCATAGTCAAAGGTGGAGTCAAACATATGATACCCAAAAGTAGTAGGACTCTTCATCTTCTCTTTTGTGGTTAATCAATAAATCTAACAGTTCTATTGAAAACATTAACTCAGATCAACCACCCGTGTTAACAGTTTTGTTGCAAACATCTTGCTTGAATTTAAGCCATGTGTCGCTGATCAGACGTTTGCATAGTCCTATTGTAATACATATGAGTCACCTATAGCTTGTTTTCCTCAAAGACAGTTATGATTATTTCCTTTTAAATACTGGTTGTATAGAACCAAGGGGGGTGTTTGGTCAATTTAGTGTGATCTAAATTGTTATTTATATTGTCAACCCGTGGTTCGTAAACTGACGAAGTGAGGTGTACTATATGTACTTAGATAACCATTTCCTTAGGCTTTTGTCATTTTAATCTTTTTAGTTTGTTTTTGGATTTTATTCTTTTCCTAATGTGTGGTGATGAAAGTGAAGTGTGAAGTGTGTGGAGTGTAAACCGTGAAAAATGCTCAAAAGAAAGCTTTACAGTAACTGAAATGAAACCAATTCTTAAGAGAAAACAAAATGCATCAAAAAGCGAACTAATGGCAATGGCCCAGTATCCTTGCTGCTGAAAATTGAAAAGAAACAAAAACTTGAAAACAACTCAAACTTAAAGTAAGCAGCTAATTCACACTACTTGAGCTTTTTAGATCCTTTGCCCTTGGCTCAATCTTACCTTAGGAATTAATCATGTAGCATAACAAAGCAATATTGATATTTAACGTTCAAAAAGTAAATTGCATAAGGAAAAACAATCACACACTTGAATTTTCAAATCCTTTACCCCTTAGCTCAATTCTACCTTGGCGGAAGTAATCATGATCACAACAAAGCAGTTATGATAACTAAATGTAAAAAGAAATTAATCACAACTACTCTAGGACTCTCTAGTTTCTTACCATTCAGCATCAATCTACTTTATGGAAAGCAAACTAGAGTAAGTAAATTATGGACAACTAAATATAACTACAGTTAGTAATCTTCTGATCTCTTTGCTGATATAGTCTTGACCATAGAAAAAATCATAAATTGTTAAGCAGTATGACATCTAATTAGCAGAAAAAGAAATAAACAAATAACAACTTGAAAAGGACAATGCTGAATGTAAATTGCAGAAAATAAAGGTTAGCAAGAAGGACAAGATGATCACATATGCCAAAAGTTATTAAAAAAATGAAAGATTGCCCGGGCTGCCTAAGAGAACCTGAAAAAAAGCACTGATCAATTTACAACTCTAAGAAAGCAAAAGTAAAGATATGGACAGCAGAAACATAAAGCATATTATGTACAAACTAATGATAAAACAAAATCATAATGAAACTAAACAAATACTTTACAGGGCTTTAGCGTGCAGGGGCCCTCTGCCACTTCAACTAATCAAATAATCACAAGACTATCTTCAGAAAGGTCTTCTCATGTATTTAAATCAACAACATATAAAACAGTGGGGTGACAAAATAACCAACAGCATGCGGAAATTACATAAACAGTTTGGAATTTCTATGCATCCAAAAGTCTCTTTACAGCGTTCAACAACGCGTTATTTATAATGTAAAAATTCTACAGTTAACTGATCAACTACTATGCTATTAACTGCGTGCCATAGACACGTAGATCTCTTCAGCCAAGATCTAGTGTAACTGTCGTTATGCTTCTTAAATCTTTGGAGTGGTTGGTTGTTAGATTCATTATTCAAGAATGATCCTCAGGTGCGCTAGAGCCTCCGTGAGCTGGGAACTAGGCCACGTATCATTCACGTGCCCAAAACAGTGACGTGCCACCACTGAACTCTTTGGTTGGCCACGTCTTTGACTTTGGTTGACCGCGGTCTCTAATGGATGATTTGGCCGGTTCGAAGGGATACGATCCATGTACATGCCATCTGGAGCTTGCCCATGTAGCTCGTTCCTTCAGAAGACACCTGGAGCACAGCTTTTAACAAAATAGCTGCGGAATCCTGTGCTGGCTGCGGAAACCTGTGCTGGCTGCAGAACTGGACAGTTTTCCGCAGCTGCACTGAAAAAAAAACTAAACCAAACCAACAGACATCAGTATAGTTAGAAAACCAAATAAACATCCTTTTTTAAACATATGCATGATTAACCATGGATGAGTGAAGTGAGTGTGAATGAGTGTTAGGGGTTGTAGGAGGTCAAGTTGGGGCTCAACTACCCCCACTGTGAAGTGTTGCATGTCTCATGCAACCAAAATTAGTGATTTCCTTCTTAATCTACATGCTCTGGGCTCTGCAAGGACATCTAGTCCTCTTTTCTTTTCTTGATGCCATCATCATCATTCCTTGGTTTTTCTAACCAGACATTTAAACTTGAGGTTAATTAGAGCCCTGCTTAGCTTTTTGCATCTCTTGTTCAGTCTTCTATTCTTCTTCTGCCACAGTCCTAAATGGAGCATGGTATTATCATGGACCATTTTGTCTACTTTACCCTGCTCTTTGAGTGTTTCATTTTCTTGTATTATGTGTCTATTTAGGACTTCCAGTTCAAACACTTCTTGTTTTAAAAACTGAACCTATACATCAAGTCACAGAGAAGTGCTAGGTCCTACAGCTGATTGCTCTAGGGATTCCAGGTAATTGTATACCTCTTGCTGATTATGATCCACATCAGGTGATTTTCTCTATTTGAACTCAAAATCTTGTGGAGGAGGACTGCCTGCTCCTTCTTGCCGAAAAGGACTTTCCTCTCGTGGAGGGCTTGTGTCAAGGCTTGGCTGTTCTGGAGATTTCTCAAGTATTTCTTCACTTAAGTCAATAATGTGGGACTAATCTCCCTTGGTTTTCTTCCATTTTCATTTTAACTGAGAGCTCCTTCTCAAAGATGAACTCACAACTGTCTTTTCTACACTTTGTTTCCCTTTCTTTTGTTTCTTGGCGAAGGCAGCAGCTTTGAGATCCACTAGCCTTTCTGACAGAGGCTGGTAGTCCTCTTCCAAGGATTTTTTAGGTGATGGAGAGACTTCTTGAGTGGTTATTTTGCCCTTTTCTTTCTTTTGTTTCTTATTCTTGGGCTGGTCTTCTTCCTCTTTTTGGGCAGTCTCTTCAATTTCTTTAAGATGGGAGTCCATGGCTATAACATTTTTATCCCTCCTCCTACTTTTCTTTGGGATTTTTGATGGACTACTTCTAGAGGCTTCAGCTGGCTCTTGGAAGTAGTTTCTTGTGAGAAATTGTTCCCAAGTATCCTTAGATTTCTTTAACTGCTCCTCAATCAAAATTCTTATGAGCCCATGATGATAAAGATGTGGCTCAATGTTTCCTACATGCTTTTGAACCGTAACACTCATCTTCTTTAAACTTGCTAGCAGAAAATGTGGTAAATTAAGAACATGTCCATCTATAAAATTCATCATTAACCTCACATGGTACATGTACATAGAGCCAAAACGTCCCTCACATGTAATAAATTTTTGTATAACCAACAATAAACTAGACCATTCTTCTTTCAATACATGCACAGGGATACCTCGAGTGAATACTGTGGTATCCATACCTTGATTTCACAACATCGTTCTCCAGATTTGGTCATCTACGCTCCTATTTTTGAACCATCTTTCTCCGTCTTGAGGCAGGCCTGTAGCTGCTGCTATTGTGGCCTTGGTCACCGCAAACTTTAAGTCTCCCACCTCTACTGTTTGTCCGTTAAAGGACCTTGCAAAGGTTTTAGTCACTTCCTTATTATACCCTTTGAATTTCTGAATAAACCGGAGCCATTTGGCTTTCTTTAATAATTCCTTGACTTGGGGATAACCTTCCAAGTATTTTGATCCTTCTGGCTCGGCTCTCAGCAGTTTTCCCATTCTCAGCTTTAAATTCATTGAGGGTTTTTTATCTATGTATGAGGGTTAAGGAAGAATGGTTCTTTCACAGAGTTTTTAGGAGAGACTATAGCAGCTGTAATCGGGGTTTAGGACGGCTGCAGTGGCTGTAGTCAAAGCATCAAGCAAAACGTATTGACTGCAGTCGGAAACAGAGGGAATGCCCGGATCACAGGAAGAATAACAAGTGAGCAGGGGTGACCGTGATCAAATTTATAGAATGAACATGAGTATATGCAGGGATTATGATATGAGTGGAGTAATGGCTTGATTTTCCCGAGTTAGGTGACTGTATGTGAGATTTACACGTCTCAAGTAGACGGCTGCGGGAATTATGGCTTGTAAGAGCCGTAATACAATAGGTCACGTCTTAGGAGTACGAGTCATAAATAGAAGTATAGTCATTTTTGAGTTTGAACTCGGGGTAATCATAAGACCGTTAGGAAGAATGAATGCGAGGTGTATGGAATGGTATTGCGGGATAGGAATGGTAGTGGGTGAATAATTAAATCATTGCACATAGAAGAACCGGTCATGGGTTAATAACTATACATAATGATGACTTGAAGTGTTGTTTGATAGAGAGTTTTGATCATACCTTTGGACACTTGTCATTCTTTGCTTAAGATTTCTAACCGGTTGCTCCTTTTTGATATTTTGAAGATGCCCCATGTCCTTAGCTCATGTACACCTGCATTGCATGCTTTTGGCACTAACAGTTGATTTT